>CAWUFW010022569.1:0-92517 GCA_963921515.1 Calotriton arnoldi
TAATATTTAATATTATAATTCCATATATTTACAAGTTACATACATTTATAAAAAACGTGTAATAATTTATTTTATATTTAAAAAATGTCTACCTTATGAAATAAATGTTGATAAATTAAACCATGTATTAATTAATAAGATTAATATTTTATATATTAATATTGTTAGTTAAAATGTATTATTATTTTTCGGGAAAATGTAACTAAGGGGTCGATTACGATGGCGGTCGGAAAAACATACCGACCGCCATGGTAGCGGCAAAAAACCGCCCGCATGGCCACCGGGAAAAACGCCGCACACATTACGATGAACCGCCACAATAATCCGTCCGCGGCGGCGGGAGACAACGAAAAGCCGCCCGCACACGCCGGACCAGCTCAAAATCCGACCGCAACGGCCGGATACTCAGCGGAAAAGCCAAGAACCGCCGCCATGCACACGGAGTAACCTCCCGTGACATTATGACATCCCCGCTACCACCATGGTACCCACCTATGAATCCGACCGCATCGTGCGCGAACAGTGGCGAATCCGATAAGCGGCGGAAGGGCCGCAACATAGCCACCGCTGCCGAGGAACCGCTGCGGAGGAACCGCAAAAAAAATGGCGGACGTTGAAAAAAAGAAAAAAACAAAACAATGCACACACTGAAGTAGACCTGTCCCAACACAAACCAAAAGTGCCCAATGACAACAGCCCCAGAAATTCAAAATAACCAATCACAGGACAACACACACAACACACCTGACAGCAACATACCAGCTTGCCACACCCCCATAGCCGAGCATAAAACCAGCCCCTCCCTGACCACAATCCTTTGCTACACTCCACAACTGAAGGTCCCAACCCCAGAGAACAAAGGAGAGGCAAACCTGCACACAGCACCACCACAACACACACACCACCTACACCACCCACAACACCCACAACACCCACACAACTGCACCACAGAACATCTGCACAGCACACACCATGGCACCACACAAAATGCCAAAATTCACTGATGCAGAGCTTGCAGTCATGGTAGATGAGATAATAAGAGTTGAACCACAACTCTATGGCAACATGGTCCAACACACCCCATTAGCCACAAGAACCCAAATGTGGGTGAGGATAGTCAATAAGGTCAATGCAGTAGGGACCACCCCCGCAACAAGCAGGAAATACAGAAGCGGTGGCATGACCTGAAGACCGTGGTGAAGAGGAAGAGGGACAAGAACCGTCAGCTGGCTGACGGGACTGGTGGAGGCACTCCCATCCCACCCAAACCATACAGTCCGTGGGAGGAGAAGGTCCTTGGAATCCTACATCCAGAGAGTCTTGAAGGAATCCGCGGGGGACTGGAAGCTGGTAAGTACAAACCAATGTATAACATCACATTGCCATGTACCGTCTTGCACAAATTCAAACCTACAACCCCTAGGCCAAAGGACATTCGTCTGACCCACAATACCCAAAACAGGTCACACAGATGTAAGCACCACTCAACCTGAAAAAGCACAAAGCTAAACAAAACCAACTGGGATGCATGTGTACAGACAAAAAGCACTACAACACACACCAGGCCCCCATCTCCCACCCCTCAGCAGGATGGAGCACCACACCCAGAAGCATGTGTCAGCCATTGAATGCTCCCCCACCACCTAACAGGTAGGTAGCCATCTTCACAGGGATGGGGAATGTGTATCTGGAGGCAGCACTACAACTCCCAACAGGCCCCCTCTCCCACCCCTCAGCAGGATGGAGCACCCCACCAGAAGCATGTGTCAGCCATTGAACGCTCCCCACCACCTAACAGGTAGGTAGCCATCTTCACAGGGTTGGGGAATGTGTATCTGGAGGCAGCACTACAACTCCCAACAGGCCCCCTCCCCCACCCCTCAGCAGGATGGAGCACCCCACCCAGAAGCATGTGTCAGCCATTGAACGCTCCCCCACCACCTAACAGGTAGGTAGCCATCTTCACAGGGATGGGAATGTGTATCTGGAGGCAGCACTACAACTCCCAACAGGCCCCCTCTCCCACCCCTCAGCAGGATGGAGCACCCCACCAGAAGCATGTGTCAGCCATTGAACGCTCCCCCACCACCTAACAGGTAGGTAGCCATCTTCACAGGGTTGGGGAATGTGTATCTGGAGGCAGCACTACAACTCCCAACAGGCCCCCTCCCCTACCCCTCAGCAGGATGGAGCACCCCACCCAGAAGCATGTGTCAGCCATTGAACGCTCCCCACCACCTAACAGGTAGGTAGCCATCTTCACAGGGATGGGGAATGTGTATCTGGAGGCAGCACTACAACTCCCAACAGGCCCCCCTCTCCCACCCCTCAGCAGGATGGAGCACCCCACCAGAAGCATGTGTCAGCCATTGAACACTCCCCCACCACCTAACAGGTAGATAGCCATCTTCACAGGGATGGGGAATGTGTATCTGGAGGCAGCACTACAACTCCCAACAGGCCCCCTCTCCCACCCCTCAGCAGGATGGAGCACCCCACCCAGAAGCATGTGTCAGCCATTGAACGCTCCCCACCACCTAACAGGTAGGTAGCCATCTTCACAGGGATGGGGAATGTGTATCTGGAGGCAGCACTACAACTCCCAACAGGCCCCCTCTCCCACCCCTCAGCAGGATGGAGCACCCCACCAGAAGCATGTGTCAGCCATTGAACGCTCCCCCACCACCTAACAGGTAGGTAGCCATCTTCACAGGGTTGGGGAATGTGTATCTGGAGGCAGCACTACAACTCCCAACAGGCCCCCTCCCCCACCCCTCAGCAGGATGGAGCACCCCACCCAGAAGCATGTGTCAACCATTGAACGCTCCCCACCACCTAACAGGTAGGTAGCCATCTTCACAGGGTTGGGGAATGTGTATCTGGAGGCAGCACTACAACTCCCAACAGGCCCCCTCTCCCACCCCTCAGCAGGTTGGGGCACCCCACCCAGAAGCATGTGTCTGTAAGTAAAAACCAAAGTGACACTGCACAGGTAATCAGACAGTGCATGCACACCACCATCACTCAACAAAAGCATTGGGAGACATGACAACATGAGGCTCTACTTCACCCAAAAATAGAAAAGTAAAGCACAGCCATTGACAGGATACAGACAGCTCAGCGTACGTAACTGTGACAGAAACAGAACTGTGACTCTCAACAAATATGTCCAAGAAAACGGGCCTCTGACATGCATCACCCAGACTTCCCTCTGTAGCGTACATGGGTGCTGATCATGAAGGACCATGGGAAAACCAAACTAGCATGGTCTGCTGTATAAAGAAATACAAGCACAGGACATGTCAACGGTATGCATGTGATGACAATGGCTAGTCCATGCACACAGGTAATGTCTGCCAGGCAGAGTGATCAGCAAAGATGCTGAACATCAACTTGTAGTCATGCCAGTTGTCAGATGACAACCTCACATTGAAATCACCAATACTAGACGTGTGGCATGCTAACCAATCACAGGTCACACCATTGTGAAATGATGAATGTAACTCCACTTCATGGCATGAGGCACATCACTGTGCAGACATACAATGTGTGAAAAAGGCAACTGTGTGTAGCATAACATGTAAATAAGAGACATCAAACACAGCAACCCTGAGGTGTGTAAGGCAATTACCATCTACTTCCTGTCCCACAGGTGACCAACAACTGACTGCAGAGGACGACAACCTCAACCAGCACAGCCAGTCACCAGCTCCCGAACATCTCCCTCGGATGCAGACTCCCTGGATAATGAGGAGGAGGAGGACCAACCCGGACCATCTGGTGTGGCAGGGCGGAATGTGTCCCAGGACCCCACAGCCCCACCACCCTCAGCAACAACATCAACGCAGAGCCCTGCTGCAACGACCTGTGCCACCACCACCACCTCCACCACCACTACCACTACCACTGCTGCCTGCAACACTCGCCCTGCTCCACAGGCCAACCAGATCACAACAACTGCGGAGGCACGGGAGAGTAGGCCGGTGCCCACAGGAGGGAGGCAACAGGGCCGTGACAGCAGGCCAGGTGTGAGGACAAGGCTGACCCAAAGGGAAGAAGACCCTGCCACAGAATCACTGGCACACATTCACAGAGTTGTGGGGGCCTATGAACACACCCAGGGACAGTTGAGGCAGGCTCAGCAGGATGCCCGTGAGCAACAACAGATGCTGCGCTCAATTGACAACCGCATGGGCCAACTCGTGGCCTGCATGGGCCAAATCAGGGACCTCCTGGGCCAGCTAGTGGAGGTCCTCAGGGACAGGCATGCGGCACCGCCAACACCGACAGCTCCCTCCGTTGTGCCGCAGGATGACAGACCCCCACCCTCCCCTGCGTCCAGCGAGCATGGGGACTCATCAGACACCACTGGCCATGCACCTGTGTCCCCCTGCCAAAAGAGCAAGGGGCCGCCCAAAAAAATCATTGGGAGCATCCCGTGGCAAAGCACCTGGCAAAAGCCAGTCAAGTAGCCAGCCATGATGGCACCCCTCTTCACCCTGCTGTGTACCCTGCAGACTGTCCCCACACACAATGGCGTGGGAATGGCAAATGACTGTTGGACTGTGTTGCCATACTGATCTAGTGTATACTCTATTGTCTCATCTACCATCACTGACAAAACTGTTATTCACCATTCACAAATCTGTCAATATCCACATCTACATCACATGTATCCACTGTAAATAAACACTAATAACGCACCAATTTAGTTGTCACTGTTCCATGTTCATCACAGTATGTTAACTCACACCCATGATTACAATGTCACAGGAGCAGGGATACTCCGCAGGCAAGTAGAGGCTGAAGGGACCTAGGAAAACACAACAGAACATCAGTTGCTACTCAGGTGGTGGACTAACAACCATCACACAACACAGCACATCAAGGTACGACAATCTGCACATGTCACAAGGAGCAACTGTACCAACATAGACATCAAGTAGCTGTGTCAAAAGATCCCTTGCCATACACACCTGCAGCCAGCACTGACTCAGCAACATGCTGTAGTCACAAAACTCACATACACATATTCACCAAGCACAACATCATCAGACAACAGCCAGTATTGACATTGCCACTGACCATCAAGTGAAGTAGTTGTTGATGAGCTGCTGGCAGCTGTCCAACACCTTCCTCCTCTCCACTATCCTCGTCACTTGACGTTTGGGTGTTTGCAGGTGGGGGCTGTGGCTGGTCATCATCATCCTGGATTAAGGGGATCCCCTTCCGCACGGCCAGGTTGTGTAGCATGCAGCATGCTACCACTATCTGACACACCTTGACGGGTGAGTACTGCAGAGCCCCTCCCGGTCTTGTCGAGGCATCGAAAGCGCGATTTCAGGAGTCCAAATGTTCGCTCAATGACCCGACGTGTCCTCCCATGGGCATTGTTGTAGCGCACTTCAGCTGGTGTCCTGGGATTGCGAAGTGGACTCAGCAACCAAGGTCCGTTGGGATATGCAGAGTCACCTAAGTGTGAAAGACACATACAGATTGAGTGTCTGACATGTGTCCGAGGACAGCATGGCACACAAACAGCACACGACTCGACCCTTTGTACTCACCCACAATCCATGCCCGCTCCGGCGCCAGATTGGCCATCAGCTGTGGTAAAATGCTGTTGCACATTATGTGTGAATCGTGGGCTGAACCTGGAAACTTTGCACAGACGTGTGAGATGACCATATCTGCCTGGCACACCACCTGCACATTGATGGAATGATAATGTTTCCTATTTCGGTAAATATGCTCCCGTGCTTGGGGTGGAATCAGGGAAACATGTGTGCCATCTATTGCACCAACTACATTAGGAACATGTCCAAGTGCATAAAATTCGCCCTTCACATCCGCCAACTCATGCCGCCTGGGAAATGTATGAATTGGTCCCTGTGTTGCATCATAGCCAACAGGACATCACGTAGCACCATGCTGAATGTTGGTTGGGACATCCCCCTGCAATGCCCACAGTTTGCTGGAAGGATCCCGTAGCCACGAAATGTAGGAATGCCATCACCTTTGCCGTTGGCGTGAGTGCTGTTGGGTATGTCCTGCGTGGAAGCAGGTGTGGCTCCAATAGTGCACAAAGTTCCAGGAGGTTTGTCCGATCCAGACGGAATCGCCTTATGATGTCGGTATCCTCCATGTTAGCCAGCAGGGTGAAGGTACGAAACACATTAGGTCGCCTCCTAGGTGAGATGAAAGGGGACACGTCATAGCAACATAAATTAGGATGTGCACAAATTCATAAAGTCTGTCCTGTCACGGCGCTAACATTGACTGTCATCCCTGAAAGCACACAGTGCAATTCAGTGTTGTCCCAACATGAGACAGATTAATTGTACAACTGTCATGGATGTGCACAGTCAGTAGACACAATACGAACACTGTCTATGTGAATGCCAAGAGTCACATATCGAGCTGAGGTGGACTCAGCCTTGGGTGTACATGACACAGGACATGTGTGAAGCAGAGACAATGCTGGCTTCCACGTTGCTGCTGTACCTGCCACACCTCCTTGGCCAATAATTGCAGGGGACACATCAACAACACAATGTGGATAGATCATTGGGATTGTCTTTGTACTCAGTGCCACTTCGAACACACTCAAATTCAATGACATTCACATCCCAAACCCATACATGTGCCAATGTCATCAGTACACAGGCCATATCTGCTGCTGACTTGAATACAAAGTCGGACAGTGACAGATGATGTCATGCCTGTGCAGAGTATGTGTACCACTGTAACAGGCCACCATTACCCCACTGCCCAATACTCTCTACAAGCACACAGATAACCAATGTGGCACACATTAACAATAGATGAGGGACGTGATCAGCAGGGCCTGTATGCACCCTTAATCTTCCCCCATTTTGGACATTTACATGCAGCATCAAGGAGGGACTGCCCAAGGACACATGTGCACCACAACACATACCATGGTGATACACATCCAGCTGTTTCAAGACACAACAGTGCCACAACACAAACATACAACACTACATGGACAATGCCAAGCCAGTATGCCAACAAGTCTACGCATGAACAGACTGTATGCATTACATATGGACAACTGGCTCAGACACCTGACAACAGTGGATGTAATTTTACACCACATGTCCCAAGGGACATGCATCCTGACCCTCATTCCACACAGGCTGTCAGGCCCAACACAGCATACAATCAATATCACACATCTAACAAACATGCTGGCTGTGCATGAGTAGTGGGACACTGGTACCTCACATTGACCAAATGTCGGAGTTGGATGAGTGTCACAGGCACAACAGTCAAGGTACATCTCACCTGTCTTGGGTGCCCACACCATCATGATACACCAGCAGATGTGATCCACCCACACAGTGCTGGAATAGATGGTGAGCAAGGATGGCTAGCACCCCATAGCATGCACATACACTAGTGTTGGTGGCAACACACTGCACACGTGTGCCACTTGTGCTGACCATCCAACATTGCAGACAATTCCCGCTAATCAGTGCACACACATTGCACGGGCAAAACTGGACACCCATAGCCTGTGGACAAATGTCGCATACTATATTCCATACAGTTAGCACAATCCACAACCGTGCATGCAGTCCATCTGCCAACGCAACATTCCTGATGTGAACAATGGACATGCACTGGTGGCAGGTGAGTAGCACCGGAACACAGCACAACACTCAAAAACATAGTGTAGCTAAGCACCATTGTTGAAATGTACATGTCACTGATTCACATACAACAGTCCAAACAACATGAGCACAGACCTGACACTACCACATAGGTCCCTGTGGTTACAGGTGGCAGACATGTAGCAAAGACATCTGCTCTGGCCGTCTACCCAAGTGACAAACAATAATAATGCAACGGATGCCAGGTGTGGTGCTGAAGTACTCGTCATCCTTTAGCAGGTCGAGCCCCCCCCCTGTACATGTGGACATACACTGCAGGAGTTGCCAGTGTGTACAAAGACATAACATGCGGCATGTAATTGGTCTTAGCAATAACACAACAGGGTGACATCTGTTTCCAATGATGACAGTCATGCTGAATGAATGAGTTCATCTGGGTTTTCAGTGTAACACTGGGGCTCAGGTGTGAGATATTGGTCAGCATGGGTGGCAGATACGACATTGTGTGTAAATATTGATCGACATAATGGAGTACAGTGTTCCATTTGGTGTGAGATGTTACACAGTGGCTGACATTTGTGACAGGAGACCATATCAATGTTATCCAGTGCCATGTGCCACTGTACGTATCCACTGTGTGTAGCACAGTAATGACCATTGATCCACACACAACAAGAACTGTCCGTAGGTGCCTTAAACGTGCCCCATAAACACAATGACGCACAGAGTGTACGATGTGGTGCTGCATATTCCCCATAGCGGACGCACATACTGTCCGTGAATTGGGTGGCGGAGCATGCCAACCACCATTTGTACCTGTGTCGATGCCCACCACTGACGCAAGTGTGTCATGTGCTGCACATGACACATTGGTGTTAGTGATGGCCCTCCACATAGCTGCAGATGGCGTTTGTCATGCTCCACCAGCCACATCCCGGTCACCCATATCACTCTATGGCAATCAAACAGCGGTAGCGCCGGCCAGGACCCCACGGTGTGTCACCGCCATGAACCATGCCCTTGCAGCCAATGGGGACCGCTATCGCGGTGGCATGATGCCGATTCAAAAATCGCGGTAGGCGTGCTCCGCCCCCAGCGGATGCGGAGATAGGATGCATTTGTAAGATGCACCACCGCGGTAGCGCCCGGCCAGGACCCCGCGGTGTGTCATTGCCATGAACCATGCCCTTGCAGCCAATGGGGACCGCTATCGCGGTGGCATGATGCAGATTCAAAAATCGCGGTAGGCGTGCTCCGCCCCCAGCGGATGCGGAGATAGGATGCATTTGTAAGATGCACCACCGCGGTAGCGCCGGCCAGGACCCCGCGGTGTGTCATTGCCATGAACCATGCCCTTGCAGCCAATGGGGACCGCTATCGCGGTGGCATGATGCAGATTCAAAAATCGCGGTAGGCGTGCTCCGCCCCCAGCGGATGCGGAGATAGGATGCATTTGTAAGATGCACCACCGCGGTAAGCGCCGGCCAGGACCCCGCGGTGTGTCACCGCCATGAACCATGCCCTTGCAGCCAATGGGGACCGCTATCGCGGTGGCATGATGCAGATTCAAAAATCGCGGTGGCGTGCTCCGCCCCCAGCGGATGCGGAGATAGGATGCATTTGTAAGATGCACCACCGCGGTAGCGCCGGCCAGGACCCTGCGGTGTGTCACCGCCATGAACCATGCCCTTGCAGCCAATGGGGACCGCTATCGCGGTGGCATGATGCAGATTCAAAAATCGCGGTAGGCGTGCTCCGCCCCAGCGGATGCGGAGATAGGATGCATTTATAAGATGCACCACCGCGGTAGCGCCGGCCAGAGACCCCGCGGTGTGTCACCGCCATGAACCATGCCCTTGCAGCCAATGGGGACCGCTATCGCGGTGGCATGATGCAGATTCAAAAATCGCGGTAGGCGTGCTCCGCCCTCGCGGAGGCGGTCATTGGATGCTTTTGAAAAAGGCTGACCTGGAACACCAATGGCAGAAGACTATGACCACTGAAACGAGTCCAGGGCCCTATATATGTGTGGAAGGGAGCACCACATTTCCACTGCTCACAGAGCCTGCTGCCTGGGACCCCTCACCTGCTGCTGCCTCCAGGGACTGCTGCCTGAGACCCCTCACCTGCTGCTGCCTCCAGGGACTGCTGCCTGAGACCCCTCACCTGCTGCTGCCTCCAGGGACTGCTGCCTGAGACCCCTCACCTGCTGCTGCCTCCAGGGACTGCTGCCTGAGACCCCTCACCTGCTGCTGCCTCCAGGGACTGCTGCCTGAGACCCCTCACCTGCTGCTGCCTCCAGGGACTGCTGCCTGGGACCCCTCACCGCCCACTGCCGCCGCTGACGTCTCATGTCCACAGTGATGGCTAGGACGGAGAAGATCCGTGCCAGTCCATTTACAAGCGAGAGCTGGATGTCCTGGTGGACGAGGTGCTGACACAGTACCCACGGCTATATGGTGGCCCAAATGTTGTGGTAAGTCTCCAACAGTGGGGGTGTGAGTGCAAGGGGGCACACATGTAGTCGATCAGATGGTGTATGTGCCTGAGAGTGTGGGGTTGTGTAATGCACTGGCTGACATGCTGTTTCCTAGTTGTTAAGGGGGTGTATGCAACCCACACATTCAATGCATGGACATGAAGGGTGGATGGACATGTGTTGTGTACACCTCCATATGGTGTGACAGCTATCTGGTGATGCATGTTTCTGGACAGTTATTGTTCATGTGACTGTTTGTGTGGGTCCTCGTTGTCCATCTCTGTGTGATTCTACCTGGCATGGACTGTCCACGCCCAATGTGACAAGGACACATCACTGACTGTACAGAGTGTGATAGGTGTGTGGTTCGCAGAGTGTACATCAATGACCCATATCTGCCGTGTGGAGATGAGTCCGTGTCATGCCACTGTTCAGAGAGAGGTTTTACCATGAGAGTGTGTCACTTATGTTTTCCCCTCTTGTCTCCCACACCTGCAGCTCAAGGTACACCAGCGTAAGGCCGTGTGGAGGTCCATTGCAAGCAAGGTGCGGGCTCTGGGAGTGTCGAACCGCCGGCGCACCCACTGCCACAAGAGGTGGGACGACATATCACGACTGGTAAAGAACGTTGCCGAGATGACACTGGGGATACTCCCTCGCAGTGGCAGGTTGTCACGACGCAGCTTGACACCACTGATGTGCCGCATCTTGGCTGTGACACAGCCTGAGCTGGACACACGTTTGAAGGAGCATCAACAGCAAGCTAGGGGTGAGTATTCTGTGAAGGTTGATTTTGTCTGTGAGTGGCTGCATGTGTACCATGCCTGTACCTGCGCTGGTGTACGTGATGTGGTTACTGTGATGCAGTGGGTTGTAAGTGGCCCCTGTGCTGGGTGTGGCAGTCACGGATATTACATACATGCACTTACTGATGTTTTTCCAATCCTGGGAATTTCAATGGCATTGTGGGTGGTGTGCTGCAGGCCTGGTCCATTGGTGTTAGTGTTTGTACGCCCCAACATGCATGATGTTGTTCTGTCTGCCCATCACATGGCTCAGCTGTGCCGTGTTTAGATGTTTGTACGCACTGTTTGAGGTAGTGATGTGTGTCTGCATGGTGAGATTGCACGGGGTGGCCTGCAACATGTAGACTTTGTCATCCTCAGTATTGCTTTGCTTGAATATGTTTGTCCTGTTGCTGTCACTTTGCTGACCCTACATGTCTCTCTGTTATGCAGCATCTCCCGTGGGCACGGAGGGACAGGGGACGGACACCAGTGGTGGTGAAACAAGCACAACAGCTGCACAGGATCCCAGTGACACAGATGTGACCAGCGCCTCGGAGGGGATAGGAGTATGCTGGAGGAATGACAGCCCGAGACGCAAAGTTCAACATCATCTGATGACGGCGGTGGTGCAGACATCTTGGAGGACACAGGAGACGGAGAGTCTGCTACATCTTCCAGCACACAGCGTGCAGTGCCCACCCTCCCAGTCACTTCCTCTGTTGCTGCCCGTGTTCGCACCACAAAGAGGGGAAGGGTGTCCTTCATTCCAGGCACCGCTGCCCCTGCCCCTGTGCCCCCTGCTGCCATCAGTGCAGAGTGTGTGGACCTTATGCGCCAGCTGTGTGTGGGGCAGACAGGGCTCCTCAATGCATTGTCAGACCACGACCGCAAATTGGCACAGGTGTTAGCTTTCATGGAGGGCATCCATTCAGACGTGGGTGGGCTGCACCGCACTGTCCAGACAATGTCCTCCACAATGGCGGCTGCACTTCAACTGGCTCAATCTCGTAGTCCAATTCCAGTCCCTTTGTCCACCCCCATGCCAGTGGCGACGTCTGACGACGGTGACCACGCTTCACACACCTCAACCTCACGATACTGCACACGTAGCACACAGCAGCAGCAGCCCAAGCGGTCAAGGTCACAGACACCTTCCCCTACAAAGAGAAAAACAACCCCAGAGCGCAAAGGGAAGAGCCCGTCCAGGCGTTGCAAAGGCACATGATTCAAGGAGGAAGTACTCAGGGTCACAAGCCTCAGAGCAATCCCCGGCCACAGACTCTGTGGTCCCAAAAGCGTCTCGCAAAGGCATGCAGACACTCTCCATGCCCACTGTGAAGGTGGGGCCTGGCAAGGCTACACATAGTCAAGGTATCCAAGGCTGTTTCACCAACTACCTCTACTCCCATTCCAAGTCCAGTGAAGCAGGGACAGGAGGGCACTGTAGGGGCACACAGGGTAAAGAGGGGATGGAGGGGCAGAGGCAATGCCAGGCTAAGCGTCCTTCTGGATCCAGCACATCCCCAAAGGGAGGTCCAGCGTGTGCACCTGCGGCAGCCTTGGTGCTGAGTGTGCCGTTTGTGTCCACACCACTTCCCATTGATACGAAGACAGGCAAGCCATTTAGAATCCCCAAGAAGTGGAAAGGCACCCCTCCACTGTCTCCCTCCCACACTGTGTCCCACGTCGGCCTGAGTCCACCTCCACGTGCCACTACACCACCTGGTCCAAGCAGCCCTCCAGCGTCCAAGGCCACTGATAGCTCTTCCTCAGCTGGGCGTCTCACTCCCCAGTCAAGTGGTCCAACTGTGCCCGACACACAGTCAGCTCCCAGTCAGACTGACAGCCAGCTCTGAATGTTGATCAATGTCACAGACCTGTCTCTCCCACACCGGTACCTGTGCTGCCCATCGTGTCACACCAGACTGTGTTGCTGACCATGGCGGAGTTTGGTGACACACATTCCCTGTGCAGCTTCTCATTGTCTCTGTCTGCACCTTGGACTGGCCACTGGCCTTGCAGTTTGCCCCCTGCCTGTGCAGCTTCTCATTGTCTCTGTCTGCACCTTGGACTGGCCACTGGCCTTGCAGTTTGCCCCCTGCCTGTGCAGCTTCTCATTGACTCTGTCAGCACCTTGGACTGGCCACTGGCCTTGCAGTTTGCCCCCTGCCTGTGCAGCTTCTCATTGTCTCTGTCTGCACCTTGGACTGGCCACTGGCCTTGCAGTTTGCCCCCTGCCTGTGCAGCTTCTCATGTTCAGGCTCTGCATCTTGTGCCTTGGTCCTGTCTGATATTGTTTCCTATCAGTGCTATTTGTGAATAAAAACAGTTGCTCATGTTGTCAGTTGTGTCATTGTCCTTACTGAATAAGGCTTTTCCTGTATGTCTCACATTTACTGTGCCACATGCTCTGTGTGCCACTTCAACTGTGCCACTGGCTTGTTTGACTTATGATTTATTTTACAGGGGTGACGGGGACTTCAGTTCTTCATGACTCGGATACTTGTGGGCTCATTGATGTTGTTTTCGGTGACATACCAGACTCATGTTCCTTCCTTGTTGCTGTTGGCTATGTGTTACTGCATCCTGGTATGTGGGCACTGCAAACACATAGAGGGTCATATACACGGGATTGCAGGCAGGCTGACCAGGCTCAACATGTATGTGCGTTCTTGCTTTCATGTATGCCTAGCAGTGTAGATGTGTAGTCATGTTGTGATGGGCAGTCATCCTAGTCACAACGGTTACTTACATGGTGTGCATTTGGGTGGTCAAGGGTTGTACGGTGTGTTGGTTGTGGCTTTGTTGTGTGTGTTGATGTGTGTGTTACTGGCGTGTGACTCATGGCTGTGTGGGACTGTTGTGTGTTTGTGTGCACACACTGCTTGTTGTGCATTCAGTGCTGTGGGTGTATGTTGCCTTGTGCTGTCCTAGTGTACATCCCCTGATGTACTGCTGTGTTGCTATGTGTTTTGTGGTGTTGTGCATCTGTTGTGTGTTTGATGTGTCTGTGTTGTTCTGTGATGGTGCACTTCTTGTCTGTGTTGTGGTATGTAGCCCATGCATTTTTCCTGACTGATGAGGTGGTGCACTCCTGTTGTGTGTGTGCTCCCATTGCCTTCCACTAGTTTGGCTGCACAGGTGCTGTGTGTTATTTTTGTGGTTCTGTATGTGTTTCTGTTTTGAATTGTGTTTGCCATTTTTGTTTTGGTGCAGACGTTGGTACTGAAATCCCTGTGTGTGTGTGATGTTTGTGGATGCCCCCAGGGGTTTGATTGTTTGTCTGTGTCTTGTCTGGACATTATGTAGGCCCTTCTGTGTGTCTGGCATTGGGATTGTGTGCTGCAGATATGAGGGGGTATGTTTGGGGACTCCTACTTGTGTTTGGCAGTCATTGAGTGTGCCAATGTGCCCTGTGTGATACTCATGTGTACTTGCTGTTCACTGTTTGACTTGAGGTCCTTCCTTTCATCCCTGTCCCTATACATGGGTTACCTTGCTGTCTCCCTGAGTTGTTGCACTGAGGTGACTGTTGTTTGACTTCACTCACTGTGCCAGCCATGTGCTTGGATGGGGTGTGGATGTTGTTCTGGGTTCCTTGTCCTGCATGTGTCTGTTCACCTGGTTGTTGGTTGTCTCCTTGCCCTCCCATTTGTGTGCACATAATTTTTGCTTTCCTCTATGTTGTGCTCCATTGCTGGTGGCATGTAATCTGTGTATGTGGCTGTGTGTCGGTGTGGGGTATGTCTGTGTGAGTTGGCAGGGTGTGTGTCCAGTAGTCTGTATGTTCCTTGTGTGTATGTTCATTTTGTGCTTGTATTCTGCTTTCTTGCCATGTATGTGGTGGTGTGGTGTGTGTGTGTGTTGCCCTGGGCCTGTGCCTCTGTGCTGTGTGTTGATCTACACCAAATGCTGCTGTGTCTGTCGCCCTAGGTGTTAGTTGTGTGCTGCTGGGTGTGGATTTAGCTCGCTTGGTGTTGGACATGGGGGTGCACAGGGGGGGGGATTGGCATGTTTCTTGCTGTGTGCGGCGGAGCTGTGGGTGGTGGGTGGTGGTGGTGGCCTGTGGTCTTTCTGGCCTGTCCGTTGCTGTACATGCATTCTGCTTTGTGCGATGGATTTCCCGCATGCTCACCGCTGCGGTGTCGTCAGCAACACATTACATTATGTTTGCGGTACTTTGGTGGGCTTGATGTAGGGTGTGAATTGGTGCCAGCTGAGACATGTGTGGGTACACTGATGGATGTGTTCCTGTCCACACCAGTGTGTCTGGTGTGGCCAGGTGCCCTGTTTCAGCCCGTGGAATTTGTGTTCTGTTTTGTGTTGTATTGTGTTTTGTTTACGTACCTGCGGCGGCGTCCGCGGCGGGCGATGTTGGCCTGGTGATGTATCACGTACAGCACCGGGAGGACGTGTAGTGCTGGATCCATGGCGTTCGGCTCCGGGTGGAGGGCTCCGGAAGTCTCGTTTCACGCTCCGCTGTCGAGATTCCGCCGTGTCTGGAAGGGCGGTTTCTCCCCTGCGGTTCGACGGGTTGTTTGGCGCATCGTAATTTGTTGAGCGGACGGGACGTCATTCCGCACGGCGGTGAGTCTCCATTGGCTCCCACCGGTGCGGTGGCGGGCGCAATTTCATGGCGGTCGGCGTTGCACCGCGGAGGTCGGGGAAATGGGGCATATTTGCCCTTCATAATATGGCGGCCGTGAGGACCGCTGCTGGCGGGCGGTAAAAGGCATTTTTCCGCACCGCCGGCACCGCGGTACTACCACCGACCGCCATCGTAATCGGCCCCTAAGTTATACTTAAAAAAAAAATGTTTTAAATGTGAACATTTTTATATAATTAATATGTTACCAATATATGTAAGTAAATACAAAATGTTCATAATACCAAACTGAAATTAACCACTGTTATAAATAAATACATTGGGGCCGATTCCGCTCTCGGCCGGTAGGGCACCGAATCGGATTCGGCTTTACCGGATCCGATTCGGAGCCCTCTTTTCCGACCGATTCGTGCATGCGTCCGGGCGAGCGAGTACGATGCGAGCGTATGCGAAATCGCCGACCGACTCGTTCGCGGGTCCGAACCGCTCCGACCGACTCGCACAGACACGACTCGTACCGCGCAATGGAGACGTTCCCCGACCGAGCCAGTACGATGTGCGCCTCGAGCAGTCCGACCGACTCGCGCCGTCCGGCTCCAAAAAGCAGTCGGAGCCGGACTTCGGGGGTCTGTGTCGGACCCCCCTGCACGCATAGCCGCGCGAGTCGCACACAGGGGGCGCGCCTGTGCATGTACGGCGCAACCCGCATCAACGCGAACCCGCTGTAGGGGGCGCCCTTGTTCGCGTCATACCCATTGAGTCAATGGGAGCCCGTGTACGCGTTGTACGACCGGCTCCCATTGACTTCAATGGGAGTCCGACCGAATCGAGTCCGATAGCATACGTACGCATCGTACTCGTTCGGTCGGGCTGCTAGAGTCCGATTTGGTCGGAAATCTCTCCGGGTCTGGCTCAGTCGGAGAGATTTCCTGCCCGAATCGGAATCGGCCCCATTGTTTTTCAAATGTATGTAAAAAATGGTAACCTACATTATCTGTTATTACAAAATTTACACCACAGTTTAAAACAATGTACCAATGTTATAATAAAATGTTTCTTTAATTATTAAATGTAAAAATATTCATATGTACAAAACATTTTGTGTTGGTAAAATAAATATGATTTCCTATCTCTGTCTTTATTTATCTTACATATTTTTAATTAAATAAATATTTCTTGGTGATTTTTAAATAATTTACAATAAATAAATATCTTTAAAAATTAAAATGTCTAATTTTTGGGCTACCATTTCATTAATGTTATATTCAATGTTAGATATTAAGTTTATTTTTATTAAATATTGTATTTAAAATAATAAGTTTTAATTAAGTATATATACAATGTTTATGTTTTTATTTACGACTATCTTATAATTAAAATATTATAATACTTTAAACTATTTTTTTAAGATTATAAATTAATACACATATAGCCAAATTACTATTCCCACTCCAGTTAGCATAAATACAGGATAGGTGCTGGACACTAAACTTAATTAATGTATTATTCCCACACCAGTTAGTATGAATTTAGGGTAGGTGCTGGACACTAAACTTAATTATTTTACTATTCCCACTCCAGTTAGTATTAATTTAGGGTAGGTGCTGGACACTAAACTTAATTATTTTACTATTCCCACTCCAGTTAGTATTAATTAGGGGTAGGTGCTGGACAGTAAACTTAATTAATTTACTACTCCCACTCCAGTTAGTATTAATTCCGGGTAGGTGCTGGACACTAAACTTAATTAATTTAGTATTCCCACTCTAGTTAGTATTAATTAGGAGTAGGTGTGGAGACTAAACTTAATTAATTTACTATTCCTACTCCAGTTAGTATTAATTCAGTGAAGGTGCTGGACACTAAACTTTATTAATTTACTATTCCCACTCCAGTTAGTATTAATTAGGGGTAGTTGCTGGTCATTAAACTTAAATAATGTACTACTCCCACTCCAGTTAGTATTAATTCAGTGTAGGTGTTGGACACTAAACTTAATTAATTTAGTATTCCCACTCCAGTTAGTATTAATTAGAGGTAGGTGTGGACACTAAACTTAATTAATTTACTATTCCCACTCCAGTTAGTATTAATTAGGGGTAGGTGCTGGACAGTAAACTTAATTAATTTACTACTCCCACTACAGTTACTATTAATTCAAGGAAAATGCTGGACACTAAACTTAATTAATTTACTATTCCCACTCCAGTTAGTATTAATTAGGGGTAGGTGCTGGAGACTAAACTTAAATAATTTACTATTCCTACTCCAGTTAGGATTAATTTAGGATAGGTGCTGGACACTAAACTCAATTAATTTACTATTCCCACTCCAGTTAGTATTAATTAGGGGTAAGTGCTGGACACTAAACTTAATTAATTTACTATTCCCAATCCAGGTAGTATTTATTAGGGGTAGGTGCTGGACACTAAACTTAATTAATTTAATATTCCCACTCCAGTTTTAATTCAGATTAGGTGATGGACACTAAACTTAATTAATTTACTATTCCTACTCCAGTTAGTATTAATTAGGGGTAGCTGCTGGACACTAAACTTAATTAATTTACTATTCCCACTTCAGTTAGTATTAATTAGGGGTAAGTGCTGGACAGTAAACTTAATTAATTTACTATTCCCAATAGAGGGGCTCATTAGGTTGGCGGGTCCGCCCGCCATCCTAGTGCTAACGGGACCGGCCGCCTGCCATGTGGCGGTCCTGCACCCCTGATTAGGATGCGACCGCCACCCTGGCGGTCGCATTCCGCAGTTCAACATTGCGGCGGGTCCTGCTTATAGCAGCACCCGCCGCAATGTCAAATTGCCATGTTGTGCATTTCCATGCACAACGTGCCAGGCACTGTGCGGTGCCTGCCACCTTGAGCATGGAAATGAAGGGGGGTACCATGGCTAGCCCCTAAGTGCACCCCCACCCCCCACCCTCCCGGGGGCATGCAACAGGCCCCTAAAGCAATTCCCCGCCAGCTTTTCCATGGCGGCGAACCGCACGCATCATAATATGGATGACGGTGCCTGCTAGGCACCGCCACCATATTAGAGGCCAAAATCCACCCGGCTGGCAATCGGAACGATTGCCAAGCGGCAGTCCCACTTTGCGTCCGCCGCGATACCCCCCGCCATTATAATATGGCGGGGGTATTACTCGTTACGATGGAGTAACGGTCGTCACCGCCGGCTCGGCGGTGGCGAACGTTACGCCATCCTAATGACCCCCACAGTTAGTATTAATTAGGGGTAGGTGCTGGACACTAAATTTAATTAATTTAATATTCCCACTCCAGCTATTATTAATTCAGGGTAGGTGCTGGACACTAAACTTAATTAATTTACTATTCCCACTCCAGTTAGTATTAATTAGGGGTAGGTGCTGGACACTAAACTTAATTAATTTACTATTCCCACTCCAAATAGTATTAATTAGGGGTAGGTGTGGACACTAAACTTAATGAATTTACTATTCCTGCTCCAGTTAGTATTAATTCAGGGTAGGTGCTGGACACTAAACTTAAATAATTTACTATTCCCACTCCAGTTAGTATTAATTAGGGGTAGGTGCTGGACATTAAACATACTTAATTTACTATTCCTACTCCAGTTAGTATTAATTCAAGGTAGGTGCTAGACACTAAACTTAATTAATTTACTATTCCCACTCCAGTTAGTATTAATTAGGGGTAGGTGCTGGACAATAAAATTAATTAATTTACTACTCCCACTAGAGTTACTATTAATTCAAGGAAAATGCTGGACACTAAACTTAATTAATTTACTATTCCCACTCCAGTTAGTATTAATTAGGGGTAGGTGCTGGAGACTAAACTTAAATAATTTACTATTCGTACTCCAGTTAGGATTAATTCAGGATAGGTGCTGGACACTAAACTTAATTAATTTACTATTACCACTCCAGTTATTATTAATTAAGATTAGGTGATGGACACTAAACTTAACTAATTTACTATTTCTAATCCAGTTAGTAGTAATTAGGGGTAGCTGCTGGACACTAAACCTAATTAATTTACTACTCCCACTCCAGTTAGTATTAATTCTGGGTAGGTACTGCACACTAAACTTAATTGATTTACTATTCCCACTCCAGTTAGTATTAATTTGGCGTAGGTGCTGGACACTAAAATTAATTAATTTACTATTCCCACTCCAGTTAGTATTAATTAGGGGTAGGTGCTGGACAGTAAACTTAATTAATTTACTATTCCCAATACAGTTAGTATTAATTAGGGGTAGGTGCTGGACACTAAACTTAATTAATTTACTATTCCCAATCCAGTTAGTATTAATTAGGGGTAGGTGTTGGACACTAAACTTAATTAATTTAATATTCCCACTCAAGTTATTATTAATTAAGATTAGGTGATGGACACTAAACTTAATTAATTTACTATTCCTACTCCAGTTAGTATTAATTAGGGGTAGCTGCTGGACACTAAACTTAATTAATTTACTACTCCCACTCCAGTTAGTATTAATTCAGGGTAGGTGCTGCACACTAAACTTAATTAATTTACTATTCTTACTCCAGTTACTATTAATTAGGGGTAGGTGCTGGACACTAAACTTAATTAATTTACTATTCCCACTCCAGTTAGTATTAATTAGGGGTAGGTGCTGGTCAGTAAACTTAATTAATTTAGGGGCCCATTAGGATGGCGGGCGGAAGCACCACCGCCGTGCTGGCGGATGCAAAAACCACCAGTTACCGCCCGCATGCCGCAGCCCACACGCCCGCCCAATTACGATGTGAAAAGTAGGCCAAACACCGCCGGCAAGCCAGCAACACCGTCCGCCATCAAAGTGCGCCCGTACACGTAGCGGCGCAGCCCAACTGACACACACCGTCCGACGAAACACGTCCCGCCCGGCGCATAAATTACGATGCCGCAAACAAACGGCTCCCACGGCCAAGAGATACCGTACGACAAACCGAAGCGGTAACACGGACGCCGAGCACGGACAACGAAGAAGCGGCTCCCCGAGCATGAATCCAGCACTGCAGGCCCTCCCATGCTCTTGCTGATGCACCACCAAGGACGCAACGTGCCGCGGAGACGCAGGTAGGCACACACACAACAAGTGCACGCAAACAGCGCACACAGTGCAAGGGCGGAAAAGCGGACAACCCCCCACCAGCGCGTATACACTACACATCCACCATTGCATCCACATATGACACACAGGCCAAATCGTAACATCGCGTAACACATGTGTACACACCACCTGGGACTAGGAACCAACGACCCCGTCACGGCCCCAAAGCGGCGATGACGCCGCCACACATGCGCACAACGCAGAGGCCAACCGCAGCGCCATGCATGCGTCGCACACAGACACAGGGACACAACCAAGCAGCACACACATCAGCCCCACCCGAACGCACATGACACGTGACAGGCCTGCCACAGACATGTCCCCAACGCCCAATTCACGGACAACACCCAACGCCACACAACCGACGCACACATGTCAGTGAAGACACGCAACAGCAGGACACACCCCAGTGTAACAAACATGGCGTAGCACACAGCGGCGGCAACACCAACTAGGAGAAGCAGGGCCCCTTCGGGAAGAGGAACGCCAGTACCACACTGAAACACCCATACCACCCTGCACATATGAACAAGACATATAAAACGGAACACCAAAGAGCCTGGGGACCGACAACAGGTGGCCCAAGAATAACATTCACACACAAGGCCCAACGCAGAGCGGAAAGGCAGCCTGCCGCCCACACAAGGGAGAGCAGACAGCACTGAATGACCTTCCATTCCAACTCCGAAACCACAGCCCTACGACAGAAGCCGGTGAATTTAGCCATTGTCCAAGAATTGACCAACACAGGCTTGCCGAGGAGACCGACCACAGGGCAGATAGCGCATATCACAGAAGCACACAACGGACGGGGAAGAAAGAAGAAAACACTCCCCCATGTCAGCCACATGCAAGTTAATTGGAAGGAGTCACACATCACTGACCTTGAACTGTCTGAGAAGCATGTGGGAAGAGGGCCCGTGTCCTCCAAACAAGCCAACAGAACACAAGTCCTGTCTCCCTACGACTACACAGAGCTCACAGCAACCTCGGAGCGTGCACAGTGCAGACTGCACACACAGCCGGAGCACGCCACCACAACGCACCGCTGCGAAATGGCAACCGCAACACACCTACCCAACTACGCCGAACAGCTCAAGCTGTACAAAACCAACCTGTTTCATACATTGGGATGCGATCTCCTGTCCCTGCTGAACGTAAGTTACCGACTGACTTACCGCATCACATTGTTCAGCTGCGTCATGCCCGTCTTCTACTGTCGGAGGTGTCCCTACCAGCATCCCGTGGAGATATGCCTCTCCAACCCGGCATGTCTGAAGGCGGACCTGCTACCACTACTCCTCCCTCTGGACACACACGACAGGGCCTGCTCTGCCTATGGGGGCATGGCGTATGTGGCCAACATCGCACCCGCACTGAAATGGGACCACTGTGCCTCCACACGACGGATCATCGAGAACAGCTACATCGAATGTCACCCAGCATGCCCCATCATGGTCCTCCAAGGGACAACTTACGAACAACACCTTGACAGCCACCATCCGCTACATTGGCTGGCAAACATGTACACCACCAATGACATGGAAGCCCTGCTGGGCGGCATCGCATACCTGACAACCTGTAAATTCGTCGGACCACAACGCAGGTTCCCCGATTGACCTATGATGTCCAACCCCGCACCCATGCTTAGCTTCCGCACGGACTGGCCAGTCACCACCACAACAGCCATACCAAACGACCGGCAACTGTAACCACACCATCAACGACATCGCCATGACATCGGATATGACCGGGACATGCACACTGTTCCCCATCACATCCAGGAACACCGCATGCATCGTGGGAGGCAGTGGCATGGGCTCTGTGTATCGCACCCACATGGACGGAACTGCACGAACAACCAGGACACGACATGGATCCAGCGCCCATGGACACACACACCGCTCAGTGGACATGAATAGGTCGCCTGGAGTCTGTGGGTGCTGCACCCCTCCCACCCCCGCCCCGGGAATCCCATACCAGGACCTTTGCATGGACGACAAGTGCATACAACAACAACACGACCCCAGTGACTGTGACATGTCCAGTAACCACCACAGTGCAACAACAAGTGGCACGCCGCTGCATGCACGCAAGCACATGCCCTGATGTCATCTCACATGCACGCGTGCATGAGGAACAACCGCAGCAAACCTGTCACATGGAACTGAGATGGACTGTGCCCATGATGCCAAGCGGTCTGGTAGGCTACATGTATACCGTCTGTGTCAAAGTCCGCAGCTCCGCAGCTATACGTAAATGTACATTAGCACAGCCTTGGCCAAGCAGATGTCACTCTGAAGCCCACATCCCACATGCAACAGCCAATCACATGTAACCCCACACCCTATCCCATTTGCAATCATGCTCAGTATATCCTCAACATGTATTCCGCTGCCAGTAGTGTCCACTATACTGCATCACAGAGGACAGAAGACTCAATATAATGTTTGAAACCAAAACTGTCTCTGCTGACTCATTGCACAAGTACGAATGAGAGAGGATGAGAGTATGTGAAGTACACGGCAGTCGTGACATGACCATGTAGTCCACTGGTATTGGATGTCAACGCAAATGAGTAGCACAACTGTGGAAGACACACATGTGTCGTGTGAAGTCGTATGGACGCAGTGCTCAGGTGGGTGGGTGTGACGGGTAGATGCGCACATGCCAAGTTGGAGCACGCCGTGTTGGGAGGGCTCATGAACAGTACACCACCGCTTCCCTGGGCATTGTGAGAGGACACCTGTCGGGGGGAGTGAACACGTGTGTGCACAGCAGCCGGGCACACGTACAAAGCGGTACCAGGCGCACCTCAGCCCACCCTCTGTGGACAAGCTGGATCCTGTTGTGCGCCCGCCATGCCCCTTGACAAGGCACACACAGCCCCAGTCGACCAGGTGTAACCCCAACATAGTCAATCCGCACAGGCGATACAGGGCACGGGATGGCAGTGGAGCATGGTGTGTGAGAGGTCTCCTCGCGCTCCTCCTGGTCATATCACGCAGGCAATAGAACCTCAACGTCTAGCATGGCACAAGTCAAATGGAAGTGTAGGGGGACGCACCACAGCACGAGCAGCACTGACGTCACGGGAGGTGGCTCGCACCATCCCATCCATTGCCCATCATACCAACCACGCCACATGCCATTGCGACTAAGTGCAAGCGCGTGCGCCACCACCCCGAGCCCTCCCCAGAGAGGCCAAAGAGTGAATGTGTGGGCCATCAGCCACAGACGGACGCGGCCTGGCCGCAAGGGCAGCCACAGCCACTGGGTGTCGCAGGTGGCGGATCCGGAAGGCGAAGACTGTGATGCATAGTCCATGCAGGCCGGGTCTCCATTTGGGGCACCATGCAGGTGGACGGCGTCCCGCCACACATCATACCCTGAGACAGCCCACTCGTGCAACTGGACCCACACATACACTCCTTGCCCTCTCTGGTGCGAGCTTGGGGCTGCCTGTGCAAGCGCTAGCCTCGCAGGTGAGCATGCATATTGGGGGAGCGAGGGGAGGACATGAGGGCTGGGGCGAAGATGACTGTATCACTGTCAGTTAGTACAAGGGATGACCCAGATGTGGAAAGGAAGAGACGTGTCCCGTGTGTACTGCAACTAGTCGCCAATCCAACTACCCCCATGTCCGGAATGTAAGCCCGCACCTAGGCCCGCCCATCCGCCACATCGAACATACCACCAGCACGACAACCTTCCCATTCGAAACACTGACTGGGGGTGGCGACCAGTGTACAATCATGTGTAGCCTACCCACGCGTACATGTGGGCCCTCCATGATCCATGTCACCTGCGGCAAAGTCATGACATGCGCAATGAGGGAAGTGAGGAGAGCTGTCCGCCCCACGCGCAGAAGGTGCATCAGCTCCACAGACCCAGCAGCGAGTCCAGCAGGGGTCACATGTGCAGGGGCAGCTGTGCCTGGTGTGAAGGCACATGCATATAGACAGCACATCGACCAATGTGTAGTCTGCCCACATCTACAGTCCATCATCATGCGGACATAGGAATTGAACACAGGGCAACACATCTTCGAGTTGGTGCACCCACCGTGACCAACAATGCGCAATCATCGACGTACCCGCCCTGTGCATGGCCCCCCACCCAACGGAGGCACATCCAGTGCCACCATCCCACACACACAAGCCTTCCACGGAACATGCTGTGTCCAATGGTCAGTACAGAGTCAGCGCCCATCTGGTGGATCCTGAACAGGAGACACATGCACACACATGCCAGCTCCCACTATGTACGTCTGCCACCTGGCACGTGCAATGTAACCTCTCACCTGTGACGTGTGACTGCAAGCACACAGACGTCTTGGCATGGGGCTGTCAATGTGGACACCTGTCAATGTTTCGGGAGGTGTGATCCGTACAGTGCTGTACATAGGGTGCAGTGCTGACACCTACTACTGTCTCATATCCCCTCGTGCCACAGGTCCCACTTGTTTTGGCCGCTCAGCCTGTGCCCACATCGTCGTCGTCGTGTGCCATACTCATCCAGCCGCGGAAGCAGTTCCATGCTCAGCAGACATTCATGTTGCCGTGGCGTTGCCGCTTGACGGATATGCAGTCAGTCCCCATCAGCACGCCCGCAAGTCATTGGGGCCTAGATCCCCATGTGCATGCACATGGCAGTGGTTTGTATCACTAGCCATTGCCATTGTTGGGAGACCTGTGTAAGTGTATTGTGTGCCGTGCCGTCCCAGCTTGACAGCTGGGCTGTGGCTCATGTGCTTGCTCAGTCATGTCAGTGATGTGTATGCGAAATTGCTATGTGTCGTGTTGCTTTGACATGTGTCCTCTGCCATTGTCCCTAGGCGGAGACCGAACATTGACCGCCCATACCAATTGCTGGCGGACATGGACGATACAGAGGTTATTAGGAAGTTTCGGCTGGACAGGCCAACCCTGCATCGACTGTGTGCCATGTTAGAACCCCATCTCCGTCCCCGCAGGGTGTATCCGACTGCTGTCACCCCCACGGCTAAGGTGATGGCCGCCATGCATTTCTTCGCCCCTGGGTCATTCCAGCACACAGTGGGCATTGGAGGAGGATGTCCCAGCCCATGTTCAGCAAGGTGCTGAGGGATGTACTGGCAGCCATGATGCTGTACCGAAACAGGTACATCCGCTTCCCCAGGGCTCGTGAATTGGCGGCAGTGAAGGGTGCATTCTATGCCCTTGGCAGAATCCCACACGTCGTTGGAGCCATTGACTGCACACATGTCGGCCTTGTTCCACCACAGGCCACTGAGCACCTGTACCGCAACAGGAAGCACACGCACTCCCTGAATGTGCAAGTGGTGTGCCTTGCGGACATGGTGATCACCCACGTGTGTGCAAAGTTCCCAGGCTTGGCCCATGACGCACACATAATGCGCAACAGCATCTTGCCACGACTGATGTCCAATATGCAACAGGATCGTGCCTGTATTGTCGGTGAGTATGTGGAGTGGTGTAGCGTGCTGGTTGTGCGATGCTGTCCCCTGTCCAGTTGGAATAGCAACGGTTCTCTGTGTCCCTCACACCCAGGTGACTCTGCGTACCCGAATGGGGCATGGCTGCTCAGTCCATTGAGGAATCCTCGCACCCCAGCAGACGATCGCTACAATGAGGCACATGGGAGGACCAGACGTGTGGTCGAGCGTACCTTTGGCCTCCTCAAGTCCAGGTTCAGGTCCCTGGACCGCACCGGGGGTGCCCTGGCGTACTCCCACAGAAGGTGTGCCAGATAGTGGTGGCGTGCTGCATGCTGCACAATCTGGCCATTCGG
The DNA here is from genome assembly GCA_963921515.1 of Calotriton arnoldi. Taxonomy (NCBI): domain Eukaryota; kingdom Metazoa; phylum Chordata; class Amphibia; order Caudata; family Salamandridae; genus Calotriton; species Calotriton arnoldi. The sequence goes on from CAWUFW010022569.1 coordinate 26,430, forward strand.
AAGCAGATCCCCCTCATCGTGGATGACGGAGATCAACCAGGGCCCCAGCCCGCAGACCAGGACAGCTCGAGTGAGGAGGACAGCGGAGAGGAGGAAGCTGGTAATGTGCGGCAGCAGCTCATCGCCCGCTACTTCACTTGACGGTGAGTGTCCATGTACGACGGCTGATGTGGCTGTATCTGTGCAGGTGTGTGTGTGCTGTGTCAGGGTGGCCGTTTGTTCACTGCGTGCTGTGTGTCAACGCTCCATGGCCAGGGTAGTATGCCACTGTTGGTGGCTGTGGCATTGTGCCCTATTGCTCTGTGCGATGTGTGTACATTGCTTGTAGTTGTTGACATGTACTGTGTGATGGGTGTGTGACACACTCATTGAATGTGCTCCTGTTCTGTCTCCCACCCCTAGGTCCCTACAGGCCCTCCGGATTCAATTGCCATGCCACGCATCAGGTGCCTTTCCGCCCAAGGTGGCCGTTGTATTCCGTACAAATAAAACACAGGGCACAAACAGCAGTTAGTGTAAAGGTGCATTTATTTCAAACTGTGACATGTGATTGTGTGTAAGGTGATGACAAAAGTGGTGCGTGCAGTGACAATGAGCTGTCGGTCATGGCTGCGTGATGCTCAGGGTGTACCCACTGGTTCTATGTCCATAGTCCAACACACACATGCCATCCAGATGGCTGTGTGGAGTGGGATCGTAGTCCAAGTCAATGCAGTGGCTGGTCAAGGAAGGCTGGCGGAAGGCTGGCTGGCTGCCTCACTTGCGTTTGGAGCGTGCGAAGTCCTCCCGGGAGATCTGTTTCCACTCGGACGGCCCCTTCCACGTTTGCGAGGGGGTGCCTGCTTGCGACATGCTGGTGGTTGAGGTGTGCTCACTGGCTGTGGACGCAGGGGAACTGGACACTGCTGCTCGACCCTGCGCCCCGGCAGGTGGTGGCGGAGGGGAGCTGCTGTCCCTGGCTGTGACCTCACCGCCACCACCAGCTGGCCCATGAGGTCCCCGAGTTGGCCCATACGGGCGTCCATGGACCTCAGCACCCCCAGCACCTCACGCGTGTCTGAAGCAGACCGGACCCATTGTCCTTGGGCCTCTTCATAGGCCCCAAGGACTCTGGCCATTTGAGGCAGGGCATGGCTCCCAGGGGAGGCTGGCGTTTCCCTGACCCTGCTCCTCCTACCAGTCCTGCTGCCACCGGCCTGCCCACTAGCCACATTGCTCACCACGGTCCTCGCTGTGGCTCCCAGGGTGGATCCAGTCGGCCGGGCCACCACCTGCGCTGGGGCTGGTGCCAGCGAAGACGTGGTGGTGGTGGCGGCGGTGGTGGTCGGTGCGGCGATGGTGGCGGTTGCGGCAGTGGTAGTGGCCACAATGACCGTGGGTGTGGCCGCAACGACAGTGGCAGCAGGGGGCTGGGAATGTTCAGCAGCCCTGGATGATGGGTTGGTGGGTAGGAGGGGTCCTGGGGAGCGGCTGGGCCCTGCCACACCAGATGGGCCGGCTTGGTGGTCCGTGTCCGAAGAGGAGGACAGATCCTCCAGATCCGTGTGTCCTCGTTGGGGGCTTGTAGGCTGGCTGTGCTGGCTGCTGGCTCCATCCCCAGCATCCAGCAGTTCGTCACCTGTGGAGAGAATGAGATTTGTTATTGTGTTGCACCTGGCGAAGTATGTATTTGTCGTCTGACATTAACAGTTCGTGCAATCTCGTACATGGGTTTCCCGGAGGCGTGTGTGTGGCTGTAGCATCTGTAGTTGTGTGTGCTTGGCAATGGGACTGTGTGCTGTGCACATGTGGCATGGGACGGATTGGCCATGCCGATGGGTGTGTTGCTGTGCCCCTACTTATTGTGACTCTGGTGTATGCGGGCTCCTGGCCCATCCTGGGTCTGGTTTGTACTTTGCTTTTGGGGTTCAAATGGAACGCTTAGGAACGCATATGGCAACATGGGGGCCATGCCCCAGATTCGCATTTGGGAGGGAATATGCTTTTGGGGTACATGCTGTGAGCCATGGGTGCCGAACGTGACATGTGTTGTGGCAGCATGACAGTGCATGGTTTGAGGTGTGTGCATGCTTGACATGGCCTGCATATTTGCTGTCTGTTGTGATTACTGGACATGGCATTGGACGCATCGTTATGAGTGAGTGATGGTTGTGTGCCAGCCAACGTATTGCAGTTGTCCCATCTCCTTGGTGTGCGTGCTGCCCTGTGCTATGTGCATCACTGCAGTGCTCGGGGGGTGTGGCCCATGTTGTGTGTTGTTGCTCACAGTGTGTCGTGCGCTTCATTGACTTCTGGCACATGGTTGGTCATGGGCATGTATCTTAGCGTGACTGCTGTATGTGTGGCAGCTGTGCGGATGACATGCCTTTCATGAGACTGGGGCTGATGGATGGGATGGATGGTATGTTGTATGTGCATGGTGTGTCTGTGTGTTTGATGGGTTCAGTGGTGTTCGTGTGCATTTATGTTGTTCCGCTCTGTTGCGTCTAGTGTTGTTTGTCTTACATAGGCGTAGTTGTGGGGTGTGTTGTTGACAGGCAGTAGGGGCTACATGGACAGGACTTCAATGGTGTTTCGGTTGTGTGTGATGAGTTGCACAGTGGCTGCCGTGTGGTACTATATTCAGTGTGGCTTGTGCATGCAGACGTGGCTCCTTGGGTGTTGCTATGTCTGTGATGGGTCATGTGGGGTGTGAGTCTGTTGTTCATGTCCGTGTGCACATTGTTCACTTGTTCGTGACGGTGGGCGGTGCTGCGTGTTCGTCTGCTACGTGACATGTCCCATGTGTTGGTCGTGTTCCGGTCCTCATGCCTCCAGTAATCCAGCCCTGTCCAGTTTCCCACCTGCAAATTGTTCGTGCGTGCACTGTACTGGATGCCACATGGCTCTAAGCGGGGGTGCTCCATGTTGCAGGTCTGTGGGGGTGGGGGGGTGTTGTGGGTCGTGGGGGTGGCTGGACACCCACTGACACCGATTGCTGTGGACCGTGATGTCTGCCTTTCGGCTGTCGTTGTGCACTGCGGTGGCTGACACGTGGCTGTGGGGTGTGGGGGATGCTCCTCCTTGCTGTGCTATGGGACTAGGGGCCTGGTGTGTGTTGTACTTGGGCTGTCCACCGTCCCACCCACTGCACTTTGTGTTCCTGCCACTTACCTGTTACTTGTCGGTTAGTGCAGCTGTGGCGGACACATGGGTGTGGTGGGTGCTCGTTGTGGCGCTTCTGGCATATTTGGGGACCTGTTGGTGGTTACGTGGCGGGCTGAGTGTACACATGTCCCCACGTATCTTACAGTTGTTCGGTTTGGGCTGTGTGTGGTGGTGTCTGTTGCATGTGTGTGTGATGTGTTGTGTATTGTGTGCTGGACATGGGGGTGTTTGTCCCTGGGAGCTGTGGCATGGTGGTAGTGCATGTGAGTACATAGCGGTGTGCTGGTATACATTAGTTTGTACTTACCAGCCTCCACTCCCCTGCTAATCCGGCGAGGATCTCCGGATGTATTACGACTCGCACCTTCTCCTCCCACGCTTTGAAGGTCTTGAAGAGCGCGGGATTCCCTCCGCCAGTGATGGCAGCCAGCTCTCTGTTTTTGCCCTCCTTCTTCTTGACCAGGCTCTTGACGTCATTCCAACGTTTGTTTATTTCTCCTCTGTTCCTGGGCAGGGTCCCGACTGCCTTGACCTGGTCTACGATCCGGTTCCACATTCTGTTTCTGGTGGTTAGTGGTGTGTGCTGGACCATGTTCCCATAGATTTGTGGGTACACCTTGATGATCTCGTCGACCATGACCGTCAGCTCCATGGGCGTGAACTTGGGCATTCTTTGTGGTGCCATGGTGTTTGTGGTGCTGGTGCGGTGTGTGTTGTGTAATGTGCAGGGGTTTGTGGTGCAGGTGTTTGGTGGTGGTGGTGGTGGTGGTGGTGGTTGTGATGTGTGCGTTTCTGTGGTGTGCTGCTGTCCTTGCTGTGTCACTGTGTCCTCTCCTCTCCTCTCTGGTTTGCAATGTAGCAAGGGGTTGTGGTCTGTGGGAGTGCTGCTTTTGTACTTACCTATGTGGGTGTGTCCTCATGGTCTGTTGTTTTCAGGTGTGTTGTGTCTGGGGTTCTGGCCTTTGTATTTTTTGTTTGTCCGGGGGGTGTTTCGGGATGTGTACTGTGCTTGTGTATTTGTGCGTGCCTTGCTGTGTGGACTTGTTGGCCATGTTGTGTGCTATTGGTTTTGTGAGCGGATGGTTTCTGTGCAGGTACGTGGCGCCATGGCTTCTGCCGTGTCGATTCTCATCGGCGTTGTTTGCGCTGGCGGGCGGTATATTTGTGGTTTCCCGCGCTCATGGCGGTGCGATCGTAATTGCACGTGCGGTGTGTCGGCCGTGAGGGCGGGCGGTTTTGTGTTGTCGTGCGTGTTTCCGTCCGTGGCGGGCGGTTTGACTCCGACTCGGACGTTGGCGGGCGGTATTTTGTGTGATTTTCCCGCCGATGGCGGTTTTCGGTTTGTGTCATCGTAATGGCGTGGTCGGTGTTCAGACTGTGTGTGCGGGCGGATTTTTGCCGCTTCCATGCCTGGCGGATTCTTTTACGCCGGGTATCGTAATGGGCCCCTTAATATTCCCACTCCAGTTAATATTAATTCAGTGTAGGTGCTGGACACTAAACTTAATTAATTTAGTATTCCCACTCCAGTTAGTATTATTTAGGGGTAGGTGCTGAACACTAAACTTAATTAATTTACGATTCCCACTCCAGTTAGTATTAATTAGGAGTCGGTGCTGGACATTAAATTTTATTAATTTACTATTCCCACTCCAGTTAGTATTAATTAGGGATAGTTGCTGGACACTAAACTTAATTAATTTACTATTCCCACTCCAGTTATATTAATTAGGGGGTAGGTGCTGGACACTAAACTTAATTAATTTACTATTCCCACTCCATTTAGTATTAATTACTGGTAGATGCTGGACACTAAATATAATTAATTTACTATTCCCACTCCAGTTATATTAATTAGGGGGTAGGTGATGGACACTAAACTTAATTAATTTACTATTCCCACTCTATTTAGTATTAATTACTGGTAGATGCTGGACACTAAATATAATTAATTTACTATTCCCACTCCAGTTAGTATTAATTAGGGGTAGGTGCTGGACACTAAACTTAATTAATTTACTATTCCCACTCCAGTTCGTATTAATTAATGATAGGTGCTGAATAGTAAACTATATTAATTTACTATACCCATTGTAATTACAGTAAAATAAAAACAATTGCCAGACCTTTAACATATATATTTTTCTTTTCCAATTTAAATTAATGTAATATAACTAACTACACTATACATTAATTCTTAATTATTTGACAATACCTCTCATAAATTAGTACAATATTTAATATAATTAATTGCAATATTTTTATAATTTCAAAAATATATTTTCTAAATTATAATTTAAAATTTCTAAGGGGCTCATTACGATACCCGGCGTAAAAAAATCCGCCAGGCATGGAAGCGGCAAAAATCCGCCCGCACACACCGCCTGAACACCGACCACGCCATTACGATTACACAAACCGAAAACCGCCATCGGCGGAAAAAGCACACAAAATACCGCCCGCCATCGTCCGAGTCGGAGTCAAACCGCCCGCCACGGACGGAAACACGCACGACAACACAAAACCGCCCGCCCACACGGCCGACACACCGCACGTGAAATTACGATCGCACCGCCATGAGCGCGGAAAAACCACAAATATACCGCCCGCCAGCGCAAACAACGCCGATGAGAATCGACACGGCAGAAGCCATGGCGCCAACGTACCTGCACAGAAACCATCCGCACACAAAACCAATAGCACACAACATGGCCAACAAGTCCACACAGCAAGGCACGCACAAATACACAAGCACAGTACACATCCCGAAAACACCCCCCGGACAAACAAAAAATACAAAGGCCAGAACCCCAGACACAACACACCTGAAAACAACAGACCATGAGGACACACCCACATAGGTGAGTACAAAAGCAGCACTCCCACAGACCACAACCCCTTGCTACATTGCAAACCAGAGAGGAGAGGAGAGGACACAGTGACACAGCAAGGACAGCAGCACACCACAGAAACGCACACATCACTACCACCACCACCACCACCACCACCACCACCACCACCACCACCAAACACCGGCACCACAAACCCCCTGCACATTACACAACACACACCGCACCAGCACCACAAACACCATGGCACCACAAAGGATGCCCAAGTTCACGCCCATGGAGCTGACGGTCATGGTCGACGAGATCATCAAGGTGTACCCACAAATCTATGGGAACATGGTCCAGCACACACCACTAGCCACCAGAAACAGAATGTGGAACCGGATCGTAGACCAGGTCAATGCAGTCGGGACCCTGCCCAGGAACAGAGGAGAAATTAACAAACGTTGGAATGATGTAAAGAGCCTGGTCAAGAAGAAGGAGGGCAAAAACAGAGAGCTGGCTGCCGTCACTGGCGGAGGGAATCCCGCGCTCTTTAAGACCTTCAAAGCGTGGGAGGAGAAGGTGCGAGTCGTAATCCATCCGGAGATCCTCGCCGGATTAGCAGGGGAGTGGAGGCTGGTAAGTACAAACTAATGTATACCAGCACACCGCTATGTACTCACATGCACTACCACCATGCCACAGCTCCCAGGGACAAACACCCCCATGTCCAGCACACAATACACAACACATCACACACATGCAACAGACACTACCACACACAGCCCAAACCGAACAACTGTAAGATGCGTGGGGACATGTGTACACTAAGCCAGCCACGTAACCACCAACAGGTCCCCAAATATGCCAGAAGCGCCACAACGAGCACCCACCACACCCATGTGTCCGCCACAGCTGCACTAACCGACAAGTAACAGGTAAGTGGCAGGAACACAAAGTGCAGTGGGTGGGAGGGTGGACAGCCCAAGTACAACACACACCAGGCCCCTAGTCACACAGCACAGCAAGGAGGAGCATCCCCCACACCCCACAGCCACGTGTCAGCCACCGCAGTGCACAACGACAGCCGAAAGGCAGACATCACGGTCCACAGCAATCGGTGTCAGTGGGTGTCCAGCCACCCCCACGACCCACAACACCCCCCACCCCCACAGACCTGCAACATGGAGCACCCCCGCTCAGAGCCATGTGGCATCCAGTACAGTGCACGCACGAACAACTTGCAGGTGGGAAACTGGACAGGGCTGGATTACTGGAGGCATGAGGACCATAACACGACCAACACATGGGACATGTCACGTAGCAGACGAACACGCAGCACCGCCCACCGTCACGAACAAGTGAACAATGTGCACACGGACATGAACAACAGACTCACACCCCACATGACCCATCACAGACATAGCAACACCCAAGGAGCCACGTCTGCATGCACAAGCCACACTGAATATAGTCCCACACGGCAGCCACTGTGCAACTCATCACACACAACCGAAACACCATTGAAGTCCTGTCCATGTAGCCCCTACTGCCTGTCAACCACACACCCCACAACTACGCCTATGTAAGACAAACAACACTAGACGCAACAGAGCGGAACAACATAAATGCACACGAACACCACTGAACCCATCAAACACACAGACACACCATGCACATACAACATACCATCCATCCCATCCGTCAGCCCCAGTCTCATGAAAGGCATGTCATCCGCACAGCTGCCACACATACAGCAGTCACGCTAAGACACATGCCCATGACCAACCATGTGCCAGAAGTCAATTAAGCGCACGACACACTGTGAGCAACAACACACAACATGGGCCACACCCCCCGAGCACTGCAGTGATGCACATGGCACAGGGCAGCACGCACACCAAGGAGATGGGACAACTGCAATACGTTGGCTGGCACACAACTATCACTCACTCATAACGATGCGTCCAATGCCATGTCCAGTAATCACAACAGACAGCAAATATGCAGGCCATGTCAAGCATGCACACACCTCAAACCATGCACTGTCATGCTGCCACAACACATGTCACGTTCGGCACCCATGGCTCACAGCATGTACCCCAAAAGCATATCCCCTCCCAAATGCGAATCTGGGGCATGGCCCCCATGTTGCCATATGCGTTCCTAAGCGTTCCATTTGAACCCCAAAAGCATATCCCCTCCCAAATGCGAATCTGGGGCATGGCCCCCATGTTGCCATATGCGTTCCTAAGCGTTCCATTTGAACCCCAAAAGCATATCCCCTCCCAAATGCTAATCTGGGGCATGGCCCCCATGTTGCCATATGCGTTCCTAAGCGTTCCATGTGAACCCCAAAAGCATATCCCCTCCCAAATGCGAATCTGGGGCATGGCCCCCATGTTGCCATATGCGTTCCTAAGCATTCCATGTGAACCCCAAAAGCAAAGTACAAACCAGACCCAGGATGGGCCAGGAGCCCGCATACACCAGAGTCACAATGAGTAGGGGCACTGCAACACACCCATCGGCATGGCCAATCCGTCCCATGCCACATGTGCACAGCACACAGTCCCATTGCCTAGCACACACAACTACAGATGCCACAGCCACACACTCGCCTCCGGGAAACCCATGTACGAGATTGCACGAACTGCCAATGTCAGACGACAAATACAAACTTCGCCAGGTGCAACACAATAACAAATCTCATTCTCTCCACAGGTGACGAACTGCCGGATGCTGGGGATGGAGACAGCAGCCAGCACAGCCAGCCCACAAGCCCCCAACGAGGACACACGGATCTGGAGGATCTGTCATCCTCTTCGGACACGGACCACCAAGCAGGCCCATCTGGCGTGGCAGGGCCCAGCCGCTCCCCAGGACCCCTCCTACCCACCAACCCATCATCCAGGGATGCTGAACAGTCCCAGCCCCCTGCTGCCACTGTCGTTGCGGCCACACCCACGGTCATTGCGGCCACTACCACTGCCGCAAGCGCCACCATCGCCGCACCGACCACAACCGCCACCACCACCACCACGTCTTCGCTGGCACCAGCCCCAGCGCAGGTGGTGGCCCGGCAGACTGGAACCACCCTGGGAGCCACAGCGAGGACCGTGGTGTGCAATGTGGCTAGTGGGCAGGCCGGTGGCAGCAGGACTGGTAGGAGGAGCAGGGTCAGGGAAACGCCAGCCTCCCCTGGGAGCCATGCCCTGCCTCAAATGGCCAGAGTCCTTGGGGCCTATGAGGAGGCCCAAGAACAATGGGTCAGGTCTGCTACAGACACGCTGGAGGTGCTGGGGGTGCTGAGGTCCATGGACGCCCGTATGGGCCAACTCGTGGACCTCATGGGCCAGCTGGTGGTGGCGGTGGGGTCACAGAGCAAGGCCAGCAACACCACCTCCGCCACCACCTGCTAGGGCGCAGGGTCGGGCAGCAGTGTCCACTTCCCCTGCGTCCACAGCCAGTGAGCACACCTCACCCACCACCAGCAGGTCGCCACCACACACCCCCCTCCCAAACGTGGAAGGGGCCGTCCGAAGAGGAAACAGATCTCCCGGGAGGACTTCGCACGCTCCAGTCGCAAGTGAGGCAGCCAGCCAGCCTTCCGCCAGCCTTCCTTGACCAGCCACTGCATTGACTTGCTCTACGATCCCACTCCACACAGCCATCTGGATGGCATGTGTGTGTTGGACTATGGACATAGAACCAGTGGGTACACCCTGAGCTTCACGCAGCCATGACCGACAGCTCATTGTCACTGCACGCACCACTTATGTCATCACCTTACACACAATCACATGTCACAGTTTGTAATAAATGCACCTTTTTCACTAACTGCTGTTTGTGCCCTGTGTTTTATTTGTACGGAATACAACGGCCACCTTGGGCGGAAAGGCACCTGATGCGTGGCATGGCAATGGAATCCGGAGGGCCTGTAGGGACCTAGGGGTGGGAGACAGAACAGGAGCACATTCAATGAGTGTGTCACACACCCATCACACAGTACATGTCAACAACTACAAGCAATGTACACACATCGCACAGAGCAATAGGGCACAATGCCACAGTCACCAACAGTGGCATACTACCCTGGCCATGGAGCGTTGACACACTGCACGCAGTGAACATACGGCCACCCTGACACAGCACACACACACCTGCACAGATACAGACACATCATCCGTCGTACATGGACACTCACCGTCAAGTGAAGTAGCGGGCGATGAGCTGCTGGCGCACATTCCCAGCTCCCTCCTCTCCGCTGTCCACCTCACTCGAGCTGTCCTGGTCTGCGGGCTGGGGCCCTGGTTGATCTCCGTCATCCACAATGAGGGGGATCTGCTTCCGAATGGCCAGATTGTGCAGCATGCAGCACGCCACCACTATCTGGCACACCTTCTGTGGGGAGTACGCCAGTGCACCCCCGGTGCGGTCCAGGCACCTGAACCTGGACTTGAGGAGGCCAAAGGTACGCTCGACCACACGTCTGGTCCTCCCATGTGCCTCATTGTATCGATCGTCTGCTGGGGTGCGAGGATTCCTCAATGGACTGAGCAGCCATGCCCCATTCGGATACGCAGAGTCACCTGGGTGTGAGGGACACAGAGAACCGTTGCTATTCCAACCGGACAGGGGACAGCATCGCACAACCAGCACGCTACACCACTCCACATACTCACCGACAATACAGCCACGATCCTGTTGCAGATTGGCCATCAGTCGTGGCAAGATGCTGTTGCGCATTATGTGTGCGTCATGTGCCGAGCCTGGGAACTTGGCACACACGTGGGTGATCACCATGTCCGCAAGGCACACCACTTGCACATTCAGGGAGTGCGTGTGCTTCCTGTTGCGGTACAGGTGCTCAGTGGCCTGTGGTGGAACAAGGCCAACATGTGTGCAGTCAATGGCTCCCCACGACGTGTGGGATTCTGCCAAGGGCATAGAATGCACCCTTCACTGCCGCCAATTCACGAGCCCTGGGGAATCTGATGTACCTGTTCCGGTACAGCATCATGGCTGCCAGTACATCCCTCAGCACCTTGCTGAACATGGGCTGGGACATCCCTCCTCCACTGCCCACTGTGTGCTGGAATGACCCAGTGGCGAAGAAATGCATGGCGGCCATCACCTTAGCCGTGGGGGTGACAGCAGTTGGATACACCCTGCGGGGACGGAGATGGGGCTCTAACATGGCACACAGTCGATGCAGGGTTGGCCTGTCCAGCCGAAACTTCCTGATCACCTCTGTATCGTCCATGTCCGCCAGCAATTGGTATGGGCGGTCAATGTTCGGTCTCCGCCTGGGGAAAATGGCAGAGGACACATGTCAAAGCAACACGACACATAGCAATTTCGCATACACATCACTGACATGACTGAGCAAGCACATGAGCCACAGCCCAGCTGTCAAGCTGGGAAGGCACGGCCACAATACACTTACACAGGTCTCCCAACAATGGCAATGGCAAGTGACACATACCACTGCCATGTGCATGCACATGGGGATCTAGGCCCCAATGACTTGCGGGCGTGCTGATGGGGACTGACTGCATATTCGTCAAGCGACAACGCCACGGCAACATGAGTGTCTGCTGAGCATGGAACTGCTTCCGAGGCTGGATGAGTATGGCACACGACGACGACGATGTGGGCACGGGCTGAGCGGCCAATACAAGTGGGACCTGTGGCACGAGGGGATATGAGACAGTAGTAGGTGTCAGCACTGCACCCTATGTACAGCACTGTACGGATCACAGCTCCCGAAACATTGACTGGTGTCCACATTGACAGCCCCATGCCAAGACGGCTGTGTGCTTGCAGTCACACGTCACAGGTGAGAGGTTACATTGCACGTGCCAGGTGGCAGACGTACATAGTGGGAGCTGGCATGTGTGTGCATGTGTCTCCTGTTCAGGATCCACCAGATGGGCGCTGACTCTGTACTGACCATTGGACACAGCATGTTCCGTGGAAGGCTTGTGTGTGTGGGATGGTGGCACTGGATGTGCCTCCGTTGGGTGGGGGGCCATGCACAGGGCGGGTACGTCGATGATTGCGCATTGTTGGTCACGGTGGGTGCACCAACTAAGATGTGTTGCCCTGTGTTCAATTCCAATGTCCGCATGATGATGGACTGTGGATGTGGGCAGACTACACATTGGTCGATGTGCTGTCTATATGCATGTGCCTTCACACCAGGCACAGCTGCCCCTGCACATTTGACCCCTGCTGGACTCGCTGCTGGGTCTGTGGAGCTGATGCACCTTCTGCGCGTGGGGCGGACAGCTCTCCTCACTTCCCTCATTGCGCATGTCATGTCTTTGCCGCAGGTGACATGGATCATGGAGGGCCCACATGTAGGCGTGGGTAGGCTACACATGATTGTTCACTGGTCGCCACCCCAGTCAGTGTTTCGAATGGGAAGGTTGTCGTGCTGGTGGTATGTTCGATGTGGCGGATGGGCGGGCCTAGGTGCGGGCTTACATTCCGGACATGGGGGGGTAGTCGGATTGGCGACTAGTTGCAGTACACACGGGACACGTCTCTTCCTTTCCACATCTGGGTCATCCCTTGTACTAACTGACAGTGATACAGTCATCTTCGCCCCAGCCCTCATGTCCTCCCCTCGCCCCCCAATATGCATGCTCACCTGCGAGGCTAGCGCTTGCACAGGCAGCCCCAAGCTCGCACCAGAGAGGGCAAGGAGTGTATGTGTGGGTCCAGGGTATGATGTGTGGCGGGACGCCGTCCACCTGCGTGGTGCCCCAAATGGAGACCCGGCCTGCATGGACTATGCATCACAGTCTTCGCCTTCCGGATCCGCCACCTGCGACACCCAGTGGCTGTGGCTGCCCTTGCGGCCATGCCGCGTCCGTCTGTGGCTGATGGCCCACACATTCACTCTTTGGCCTCTCTGGGGAGGGCTCGGGGGTGGTGGCGCACGCGCTTGCACTTAGTCGCAATGGCATGTGGCGTGGTTGGTATGATGGGCAATGGATGGGATGGTGCGAGCCACCTCCCGTGACGTCAGTGCTGCTCGTGCTGTGGTGCGTCCCCCTACACTTCCATGTGACTTGTGCCATGCTAGACGTTGAGGTTCTATTGCCTGCGTGATATGACCAGGAGGAGCGCGAGGAGACCTCTCACACACCATGCTCCACTGCCATCCCGTGCCCTGTATCGCCTGTGCGGATTGACTATGTTGGGGTTACACCTGGTCGACTGGGGCTGTGTGTGCCTTGTCAAGGGGCATGGCGGGCGCACAACAGGATCCAGCTTGTCCACAGAGGGTGGGCTGAGGTGCGCCTGGTACCGCTTTGTACGTGTGCCCGGCTGCTGTGCACACACGTGTTCACTCCCCCCGACAGGTGTCCTCTCACAATGCCCAGGGAAGCGGTGGTGTACTGTTCATGACCCCTCCCAACACGGCGTGCTCCAACTTGGCATGTGCGCATCTACCCGTCGCACCCACCCACCTGAGCACTGCGTCCATACGACTTCACACGACACATGTGTGTCTTCCACAGTAGTGCTACTCATTTGCGTTGACATCCAATACCAGTGGACTACATGGTCATGTCACGACTGCCGTGTACTTCACATACTCTCATCCTCTCTCATTCGTACTTGTGAAATGAGTCAGCGGAGACAGTTTTGGTTTCAAACATTATATTGAGTCTTCTGTCCTCTGTGATGCAGTATAGTGGACACTACTGGCAGCGGAATACATGTTGAGGATATACTGAGCATGATCACAAATGGGATAGGGTGTGGGGTAACATCTGCTTGGCCAAGGCTGTGCTAATGTACATTTACGTATAGCTGCGGAGCTGCGGACTTTGACACAGACGGTATACATGTAGCCTACCAGACCGCTCGGCATCATGGGCACAGTCCATCTCAGTTCCATGTGACAGGTTTGCTGCGGTTGTTCCTCATGCACGCGTGCATGTGAGATGACATCAGGGCATGTGCTTGCGTGCATGCAGCGGCGTGCCACTTGTTGTTGCACTGTGGTGGTTACTGGACATGTCACAGTCACTGGGGTCGTGTTGTTGTTGTATGCACTTGTCGTCCATGCAAAGGTCCTGGTATGGGATTCCCGGGGCGGGGGTGGGAGGGGTGCAGCACCCACAGACTCCAGGCGACCTATTCATGTCCACTGAGCGGTGTGTGTGTCCATGTGCGCTGGATCCATGTCGTGTCCTGGTTGTTCGTGCAGTTCCGTCCATGTGGGTGCGATACACAGAGCCCATGCCACTGCCTCCCACGATGCATGCGGTGTTCCTGGATGTGATGGGGAACAGTGTGCATGTCCCGGTCATATCCGATGTCATGGCGATGTCGTTGATGGTGTGGTTACAGTTGCCGGTCGTTTGGTATGGCTGTTGTGGTGGTGACTGGCCAGTCCGTGCGGAAGCTGAGCATGGGTGCGGGGTTGGACTTCATAGGTCACTCGGGGAACCTGCGTTGTGGTCCGACGTATTTACAGGTTGTCAGGTATGCGATGCCGTCCAGCAGGGCTTCCATGTCATTGGTGGTGTACATGTTTGCCAGCCAATGAAGCGGATGGTGGCTGTCAAGGTGTTGTTCGTAAGTTGTCCCTTGGAGGACCATGATGGGGCATGCTGGGTGACATTCGATGTAGCTGTTCTCGATGATCCGTCGTGTGGAGGCACAGTGGTCCCATTTCAGTGCGCGTGCGATGTTGGCCACATACGCCATGCCCCCATAGGCAGAGCAGGCCCTGTCGTGTGCGTCCAGAGGGAGGAGTAGTGGTAGCAGGTCCGCCTTCAGACATGCCGGGTTGGAGAGGCATATCTCGACGGGATGCTGGTAGGGACACCTCCGACAGTAGAAGACGGGCATGACGCAGCTGAACAATGTGATGCGGTAAGTCAGTCGGTAACTTACGTTCAGCAGGGACAGGAGATCGCATCCCAATGTATGTATCGTGTTGGTTTTGTACAGCTTGAGCTGTTCGGCGTAGTTGGGTAGGTGTGTTGCGGTTGCCATTTCGCAGCGGTTCGTTGAGGTGGCGTGCTCCGGCTGTGTGTGCAGTCTGCAATGTGCACGCTCCGGGGTTGCTGTGAGCTCTGTGTAGTCGTAGGGAGACAGGACTTGTGTTCTGTTGGCTTGTTTGGAGGACACGGGCCCTCTTCCCACATGCTTCTCAGACAGTTCAAGGTCAGTGCTGTGTGACTCCTTCCAATTAACTTGCATGTGGCCGACATGGGGGAGTGTTTTCTTCTTTCTTCCCCGTCCGTTGTGTGCTTCTGTGATATGCGCTATCTGCCCTGTGGTCGGTCTCCTCGGCATGCCTGTGTTGGTCTATTCTTGGACAATGGCTGTATTCACCGGCTTCTATCGTAGGGCTGTGGTTTCGGAGTTGGAATGGAAGGTCATTCAGTGCTGTCTGCTCTCCCTTGTGTGGGCGGCAGGCTGCCTTTCCGCTCTGCGTTGGGCCTTGTGTGTGGATGTTATTCTTGGGCCACCTGTTGTCGGTCCCCGGGCTCTTTGGTGTTCCGTTTCATGTGTCTTGTTCATATGTGCAGGGTGGTATGGGTTTTTCAGTGTGGTACTGGCGTTCCTCTTCCCGAAGGGGCCCTGCTTCTCCTAGTTGGTGTTGCCGCCGCTGTGTGCTTCGCCATGTTTGTTACACTGGGGTGTGTCCTGCTGTTGCGTGACTTCACTGACATGTGTGCGTCGGTTGTGTGGCGTTGGGTGTTGTCCGTGAATTGGGCGTTGGGGACATGTCTGTGGCAGGCCTGTCACGTGTCATGTGCGTTCGGGGTGGGGCTGATGTGTGTGCTGCTTGGTTGTGTCCCTGTGTCTGTGTGCGACGCATGCATGGCGCTGCGGTTGGCCTCTGCGTTGTGCGCATGTGTGGCGGCGTCATCGGCGCTTTGTGGCCGTGACGGGGTGGTTGGTTCCTAGTCCCAGGTGGTGTGTACACATGTGTTCCGCGATGTTAGGATTTGGCCTGTGTGTCATATGTGGATGCAATGGTGGATGTGTAGTGTACACGCGCTGGTGGGGGTTGTCCGCTTTTTCCGCCCTTGCACTGTGTGCGCTGTTTGCGTGCACTTGTTGTGTGTGTGCCTACCTGCGTCTCCGCGGTACGTTGCGTCCTTGGTGGTGCATCAGCAGAAGCATGGGAAGGGCCTGCAGTGCTGGATTCATGCCCGGGGTGCCGCTTCTTCGTTGTCCGTGCTCTGCGTCCGTGTTACCGCCTCTCTTTCACGTGCGGTGTCTCTTGGCCGTGGGAGCCGTTTGTTTGCGGCATCGTAATTTATGCGCCGGGCGGGACGTGTTTCGTCGGACGGTGTGTGTCAGTTGTGCTGCGCCGCTACGTGAACGGGCGCACTTTGATGGCGGACGGTGTTGCTGGCTTGCCGGCGGTGTTTGGCCTGCTTTTCGCATCGTAATTGGGCGGGCGTGTGGACTGCTGCGTACCGGCGGTAACTGGTGCTTTTTGCATCCGCCAGCACGGCGGTTGTGCTTCCGCCCGCCATCGTAATGGGCCCCTAAATTCTTAAATTTTTTAATAAATTGTTTTTAAACACTCCCCACCCTCATCCCCTATAAACCCAACATCCCGCTCCTAAAAAATATCTTTCTAAAATCAAAAATATAATTTCTAAATTATATATTTAATTTTCTAATTTTTTTTAAATTTTTAAATATATTATTTTAAAACACTCCCCACCCTTATCCCTAATAAATCCAACATCCCGCTCCTAAAAAATATTATTCTAATTTCGAAATTATATTTTCTAAATTATAATTTTAAATTTCGAATTTTTTATAAATTAAAATCAATTATTTTAAAACACTCCCCACCCTTATCCCCTATAAACCCAACATCCCGCTCCTAAAAATATTAGACAAATTTATTTTTATAACATTAACTTACTATTATTATACTACAAACAAACTCTATATACATTACAATATACTACAATAACGATATTTTAACATTACCATATTTTAACAGTCTATATTACAAACTTCGATAGTTTTAACAATACTTAAAATCGATATTTTTAACATCGATATACATAACATCGATATTTAATACTATCGATATACTAAACTCGATATTTATGTATATCGATATTAAAAGTTCGATATTATGTCTACTTACCCAAAAAAATGGAACAGAGCCACCACAGTACAACGAAGCAACAAAATGCAAAAATTTGACACAATAGCCCAACACATTTCTGCAACAAAAATGCAGCACAACCAACAAGCAAAATACTCTTCTAGCATCTTATCAGCTCCACAATTCTGCTTTCTGAATAAGTTGGTGTCTGCACTAGGCACCGACTTAACTTGCCACCAAGGGAATGAAAAAAGGGTCGGTGGAATAAAATTTGATCGTACCCCAAATGTTTGGCCCTATAATAAAAGAAAACAAAAGAAAAATCCACCGTGACAGAATATATGGATAACATGAAACACCAAGAGCTTGACAGAGGATAACTGCAGTTCTCGGTGGGGAGAAAAACATTTAAAAAACTGCTTCAGAAAGGGTAGTAGTCAGAAATGGGATTCGTGGTTGGCTGAGGTATGCACTCAGGCCAGGCAGGAACCACCACTGTAGTCAGGATAAGCTAGAGACATACTAAAAGATAACCTGTGGTCATCCTCTTCATCATTGTGGCATGTCTCCAGGGCACTTACAGGCCATTTAGCGTAAGAGGGCCCCCCATTGTGGGGTGGGCGTGGAGCAAGGCATGCGTTAGATTGACAGCGTGTTTTGGGTGCAGCTCTGACTGTGAGCGGCATTCCCTGGACCCGCCCCGATGGGAGGAAGCCCAACCCTTGTGGGAGTAGTGCAATGGCTTTAGGAGTTCAATTTGTCTGCGGCCGTCATGGTGGAATGGCTAATACCTGGTTATTCTATTACCAAAGGGATCACAATTCTACAATGTTGTGTGCATAATAAGTGTGATCTGCGTTTATATGTAAATTAATGGTAATTTATTTTGGCCAGACCACAATGATTGCAATTTATTACCCTTCTGTGCATAGTTAAATGGAATGTGCAATGAAAGGTAATCGATTTTTATTTTGGGCTACTCTTAGTCCTAGCCAGACCTAAGTGAAAGGGGAATGCAAGTCATCTTGTATTTATTCTAATTCTCAAGTATAGTTATTACCCAGTCCCAATTATTAGGGGCATCACACTGTCAGTATAGGAAGAATCCCTATATTAGTCAGTGGCGGTTGGTGACATTTGAAAGTGGTACGGCGTAACATTGTCATACTGCACTGCGGCGAGTGAGCGTAGCGAGCGAGCTCGAACAACCTACGGGGGATTCTGGGGGTTCCCCCCCCAAGAAAATTTTGAAAAAAGAGTGGACAAACGGTGCATTTTGAAGCAAATTTGAGGAAGCAGGAAGGTTAATAAAGCAATTAGTGCTGGGCCTAATAAACATAGATCGGTCACTGCACCTCCCCTCCCCTCACTTCACACAGCTTTGCTCTTGTACCTTCACCCAGCTCCACAGAGACCCATGCTCACTCACAGGCTCTAAACACACTAACTACAACTTAACTACCTTCAAATTAAATTAAAAATGTAGTTTAAATAAAGAAAAGTAATCTTACCTTCCTCGACGCGAAGCAGCTCCCAACCGCGACCTTCTCCCCTTTGAAATAACCCAAAACAACTGCGAGCGGTTACAAAATACAAGCCCCAAACAAATATGGCAGCTTCAAACATATAAAATAAATCTAATTTAATTAAATAAATGTCATTACATTATATATAAATTACTTACATGTTTAATTAAAATGCCACAATTTTTGTCTTATATATTTAAATGTATTTTTCATTTTATATCATTGTAAAATTATAGTAATAAATATTATTAAACACATAATATTTAATATTATAATTCCATATATTTACAAGTTACATACATTTATAAAAAACTTGTAGTAATTTAATTTATATTTAAAAAATGTCTACCTTATAAAATAAATGTTGATAAATTAAACCATGTATTAATTAATAAGATTAATATTTTATATATTAATATTTTTAGTTAAAATGTATTATTATTTTTGGGAAAATGTAATTAAGTTTATACTTAAAAAATTTTTTTTAAATGTGAACATTTTTATATAATTAATATGTTACCAATATATGTAAGTAAATACAAAATGTTCATAATACCAAACTGAAATTAACCACTGTTATAAATAAATACATTGGGGCCGATTCCGATCTCGGCCGGTAGGGTACCGAATCGGATTCGGCTTTACCGGATCCGATTCGGAGCCCTCGAGCGAGTACGATGCGAGCGTACGCGAAATCGCCGACCGACTCGTTCGTGGGTCCGAACCGCTCCGACCGACTCGCACGGACACGACTCGCACCGCGCAATGGAGACGTTCCCCGACCGAGCCAGTACGATGTGCGCCTCGAGTAGTCCGACCGACTCGCGCCGTCCGGCTCCAAAGAGCAGTCAGAGCCAGACTTCGGGGGTCTGTGTCGGACCCCCCTGCACGCGTAGCCGCACACAGGGGGGACCCATGGGTCCCCCCTACATGTGCATGTACGGCGCGACCCGCATCAACACGAACCCGCTGTAGGGGGCGCCCTTGTTCGCGTCGTACCCATTGAGTCAATGGGAGCCCGTGTACGCGTTGTACGACCGGCTCCCATTGACTTCAATGGGAGTCCGACCGAATCGAGTCCGATAGCATACGTACGCATCGTACTCGTTCGGTCGGGCTGCTAGAGTCCGATTCGGTCGGAAATCTCTCCGGGTCTGGCTCGGTCGGAGAGATTTCCTGCCCGAATCGGAATCGGCCCCATTGTTTTTCAAATGTATGTAAAAAATGGTAACCTACATTATCTGTTATTACAAAATTTACACCACAGTTTAAAACAATGTACCAATGTTATAATAACATTTTTCTTTAATTATTAAATGTAAAAATATTCATATGTACAAAACATTTTGTGTTGGTAAAATAAATATGATTTCCTATCTCTATGTCTTTATTTATCTTACATATTTTTAATTAAATAAATATTTCTTGAAGATTTTTAAATAATTTACAATAAATAAAGATCTTTAAAAAATTAAAATGTCTAATTTTTGGCTACCATTTCATTAATGTTATATTCAATGTTAGATATTAAGTTTATTTTTATTAAATATTGTATTTAAAATAATAAGTTTTAATTAAGTATATATACAATGTTTATGTTTTTATTTACGACTATCTTATAATTAAAATATTATAATACTTTAAACTATTTTTTTTTAAGATTATAAATTAATACACATATAGCCAAATTACTATTCCCACTCCAGTTAGCATAAATACAGGATAGGTGCTGGACACTAAACTTAATTAATGTATTATTCCCACACCAGTTAGTATGAATTTAGGGTAGGTGCTGGACACTAAACTTAATTATTTTACTATTCCCACTCCAGTTAGTATTAATTAGGGGTAGGTGCTGGACAGTAAACGTAATTAATTTACTAC
Organism: Calotriton arnoldi; assembly: GCA_963921515.1. Taxonomy (NCBI): domain Eukaryota; kingdom Metazoa; phylum Chordata; class Amphibia; order Caudata; family Salamandridae; genus Calotriton; species Calotriton arnoldi. The sequence continues at coordinate 46,934 of CAWUFW010022569.1, forward strand.
TCCCACTCCAGTTAGTATTAATTCCGGGTAGGTGCTGGACACTAAACTTAATTAATTTAGTATTCCCACTCCGCCCGCCATCCTAGTGGTAACGGGACCGGCCGCCTGCCATGTGGTGGTCCCGCACCCCTGATTAGGATGCGACCGCCACCCTGGCACAAACGTGCTTTTTTTCGTAACACCCCCACCCCCCCTTCCCCACCCACCTCCGATTAATACGGGGTCAGTGCATTATCCATGAGCCATGGTAGACACTTGAAACTGCCTCTAGAGCATGCCTGGATCAAATAATTCCCTTCTGTGTTGTAGATCCTCTATGCTGCGTAAACATGGGACAGTTTTAAACTTGGGTTGAACAACCTGCAAAAATTCTAAAAGGTTGCTTAGAAATCTCAATGTTCAGTAGCACAAAAATCCCCCAATCATTAAGTACAATAAAACACGTCGTTTCATGCCATGAAGAATGAAAGAAACAGTTTGTTTTAGCGTGATTGGAAGAAAACAATACCCTGATGTGAAGCACGGGGTTTTTTCCAGTGAAGGCGGGGGGATGTCTGTGGCGGCTGCGGATGCTTCGGCAGCAGCGTGAGTAGGTGTTGCTGAAGTGATGAATAATCGATTACTATGGATCAGCAGGATCTCTGATTATACAGCATGAGACCACCCTTCAGCTCTGCAGAGAAATGCTGTGGGCAGGACATCCTCAGGGAAGGTGGGGGAGACTGACAGCCGCTGTCAGGTGGGACCGCAGAGGTGGGCCGTCGGGGTGCCAGGGTGGGTGCGCCGGGGCCACAGCTCCGACGGAAAGGTGCCCCCCGTTCCCCCGCCAGGGAAAGGAGAAAAGAGGTGGGGAGGGATAAATGAGAATAAAGACCATGGGGAAGACAGCGGCATGGGACGGACTGGGCTGCAATACTGCCACCAGGCAACTCGGGCGTGACTCAAACCCCCGGCGGTGGTGAAGTGAGATGTCACATGCCCGCATGTGCCCCCGGGGATCTGTGGTGAGGTGGGTCGCATGGAGCGCTGACTCTGGCCTCAAGGGGGGGCCCTCGCAACAGTAAGCAGCCAGGCTAAAAAACGCATGGCCTGCATTCCACAGGAGATGAGACGGCCCCAGGGCAACTATCCAAGACAAAGGAGGAGGCCGACCCTAGAGGGTCAAAGACACAGGCCTGGACACAGCCTCCTCCTAGGCGCTAGAACTTGCAGCTGCATGTGGCCCACAGGACTCCTGAGGTGAGATGGATTCTCTAGGTGACACCTCTGATAAACACAAAAGAAAGCTATCCTCTCACTTGCACAGTGCAGCAACGTTGAGGCCAAACAACAGATTGTTACAGAAATGAAGTCTGCTGAAAACCAGTGTGTTAGTCAGCATGTTGGCTGTGTGGAATGGTAAAGTGAGTGCCTCTAGCACGCATTGAGAAGCTGAAGGAGTGCTGTGTTGGTGACGACGCTGGTACAGGTATGAAAGTAGTAAAATGAAAACATACGTGCTGCATTCAGCAGAAGTGCAAGATGTAATTACTGGGCACCTTGGAACTTTCCATTCGATGGATTGACGTAACTGGGTGCGTGTGTGTTAGAGGCAGTAAAAATGACGATCCAACAGTGATTGTTGGCATTTCATTTTTCATTTGTGTCATAGTGCACTGCAAACACGCTATGTATATTCTTTACTGCGTAATATTGCTCTAATCAAGCACACAACACATATTCGCGCCCTTAACACTGAGCTTTGCCTATTCGCGGCATGCTTGAATGTCTGCGTCATATACTCGTGTTTTTTGTTATTTGGGGTATTTCTCTAGAGCCGTCCTTGCTTTCTCAAATATACTTAAAAAAGCACAATTTGCCCAATCATTTTTCCTAATTTTCTCCCCCAATCCCTCCTTATGGCAGTTGGGCACTCATCCAGATTAGAACGTTTATGCCACCAATTCAAATGTCACCAGCCGCTACTGCTTGCACTACTTAAGAAACGGCCGCTGCCAGCTCCGGGGCCCACTTTCAAACTGATCATTGCTGTGGACCACATACCTCCAACGCCTGCCCCCCCAGTGATATGCTGAAGGTAGGAGGCACACCAGGGCAAGATAGACCGCTTTGCACTGCTGGGGAGGGGCATCCTGAAACAGCGGGGACTACACCCGCAGCACTGATGGCCCCACCAACAGAGCTTTTGCCACACTCTGAAATACTCTAGGCCATTAAAGTTTCGAGCGAGGTGCTAAAGTCCAGGATAGAGGGGGATGGGTTTAGATGTCACCCTCAGTTTAACGCGGCACCACAAACAAGAAATGGATCTACGTATGCTTGATGTCAAGGGGCGTTTCAATTTAAAATGTGTATCCCAAAGGCTTAAAATCAAAGTATAAATAACAGAGAAACAGCAAAGAAAAACAAAGTAAAGCTGTGACAGTCGTGGCTCGCAATACTCGCAGGGGGGTCGCGTGGGGGTGGGGGCCGGGGCGGTTTAAAAATAAAGTAAAACTTACCTGACCGGGCGGGTCCGCGCCGCCTCTGCTGTCTGCTCCTGGGCCGGGGTCCGGTGCGTTGGCACCTTCAACGTCTTCTGCGTGAGTGGCTGGCAACCCCTCTCAGCCAATCCAGACGCTGCTCCAGCAGCGCCAGGATTGTCTGAGGGCAGGGATACTCCCTGCCCATTAGGAGACCGGGGGCTGCGCATGAAGCAACCCTCGGTCTCTTAAGGGGAAGGCTAGTGCGCATGTTCGGGCTGATCGTAAAAATTATCAGCCCAAAAACGAACATGCGCACTATTGCGCTGTCACTTAACCCTGAGAGTGCTGCCGCAGCCCCACCCCCTTCAGCGTCCGTGTTCTACTTCTGCCGCTAATTCCAATCTGGAGTCCTGATTGCTGCAATTAGCGTCAGAAGTAGAACCATTTCTAAATGGGGCCGTGGCATTAGTGGGGCAACGCCCCAACGCCCCCAATGGACGCACCGCCACTGATATTAGTGCTTATTAATACACATGTTCATGTGTTTTTTTGTAGGACAGAAGCAGCCAAGTCCCAAAGTGCGGGTGATGTATCAATTTTGTTTTCTGTGCTTGTGGTAGCTGGGTTGCTCCCAAATAGTGTATGTATGATTCTGCTGGTGGCACTTGCTTTGGTACCCTCTTGAGGATATATCTACCAATGATTCTACTAGCATTCTGGGCGCTGGTTGGGAGACCAGGTGAAAGAGGTCCCAAGTGTTAACGTCATTGTAGTACAGTGTGCCAAGGCATAATGTCATTCACTCCTGTCTTGTTGCTGGACATGCGCTATATCAATTTTTGCTCTTTCTTCAGTAGTACACTCTCTGTGTTTGCATGCTCGCATGTGGTCCTGATAAACGTTTCTGGGTAATCTCGATCTCTGAGTTTATTCTTCAAGTCTGCTGCCTGTATTTTAAAGACTGATTTTTTTGTACAGTTACTTCCTAACCTCTAAAACTGTCTATGTAGAAGGTTCTCTTTTAGTGTCCTTGGGCGGAAGCTATCAAACTTCAGCAGAGTGTTCCTGTCTGTCGGTTTTTGGTAAGTCCTGGTGCTCCGTTTTCCATCTTCAGCAAAGATTGTCACGTCCAGGACAGTAACCGATTCTTTATCCAGAGTATGAATACATTTCAAGTTTGGATCCCCCTCATTGATCCATGTTATGAAGGGTGTGATAGGCACCCTGTCTCTTTTTCAGATTACAAATATATCATCAATGTAGCATCTCCATAGAAGGATTTTGCTACTGAAAGGGTTTTCATGCCATAGTATATGCTTGGTTTCAAAAACAAATAAATATAGCTCAACCACACTCGGGGCAAAGGTGCTGCCCATAGAATTCCCAAAAGTCTGTAAAAACAGTGTCCCCTCAAACTCAAAAAAATTCCTCGTGAACACTAAACTTGCGCACTTGGCCTGATGGAATTCCATTATCCTTGATCCAGGGCTTCTTTGATCACTGTTAGCGCATCATCTTGGGGGAGGCTTATATATAAGCTCTCTACATTCATACTTAGTAGTAGGTTTTCTTCAGGGTCATAATCCATATCCTTCTGTTGAATCAGGAGGTTCTTCGTATCCTTAAGATATGTTGAGGTGCCCTGTACCAATGGTTTGAAGTAAAAATCGCTAAAGCGTGATGATTGCTCCAAGAGAGAACCAGTGCCTATACTATCAGGCTTCCCGGAGGAGGGGACCTGTTTTTGGGTATTTTGGGTAAAGTATAGAAGTTTTGGGGTTTTGGTGTTGTAGTCACTAGAAATTCAGCTTCCTTCCTTGAGATCCAATCTTTTGTTAATACTGTCTCCACCAAATCTTTGATTGCCCTCTCAGTTCCTGAGTCGGATCCATGCAGAGAATTTAGCAGTTCTTCTTGTCATCTAGGAGGCAGAGGCATTCAGTAGTGTATGCTTGTTTATCTTGTATCACTACTCCCCCTACTTTGCCTGCTGGTTTAATGACACATTTTTCTTCATCACGTCGTTCCTTGAGAGCTGTTGTTTCTGATTTGGTCATATTGTGGTAGACAACCTTGTCACGTTCTTGTAGGGATTCAACATACTTGAGCACTCCCTGTTTAAAAGTTTAGACTTCTATTGGAATAGAGGCTGTAGGAGGATAAAATGTAGACTTCAGCTTTAGCCCTGTATCATCCACCTGAATTGTATATCCCATCTGTACCATCTTCTCAAAGAAGGCTTCAGCTTTAGCTTCCGTCCATTGTTCAGTAGGAGATCCTCCGGCCCCCTAAATTGGCGGGTTAGGTATCCTATTGTGGGGATAGCTGGCATTGGGGAGAGCACCTCCAAAGCTGCATATGGTGGGGGAGGTGCGGATGCTTTACTTATTGTCTTTGGGATAGGATTATCGGCCTGGGAGGGAACTATGGTTTGACGAGGAAACTATGGTTTGACTGCGGGGGAACATGGTGGCCAGCTAGGAAGCCGGTCGCGGGTCGAACGCCACTGACCTCATTTCGAACCTGAACTCCCGTTGGCATGATGAAGTTCGGTAGCTGCAGTTAGTTGGCATTGTGGTTTTGTACCTTTTTGGAGTGCTGTTTTGTCTGCCTTTGTCTGCCTTTGCCGGGTTTTTGTCCGGTTAGCTCCGCCGCGTCAGTCCTCCGTACTCCGCTTCAAGGCAGCCTGTCACGGTAGTCCAGTGGATCTGCGGGGGCGTGGGGCGGTCCGCGGCTGCGGGGGCGGGTCAGCGTGGTGCTGCTCGCTCCAGGTTCACTCCTGAAGCTGGAGGTGGCGACCGTAAGCTGGAGAAGCTCGTTGACTCCCGGCCGGGGGTCAGTGGCACTGTTCTGGTATTCTCTCACCCTCCGACAAGAATCCAGTCTGTCTTTTTTTTTCCTTCCAGACTCAGTGAGGCTAACGAACGGTGAGCATTTTCACCCCGTACTATTGGGAATTACAGTGTTGAAACTGTTGGGACTGTTGGGAAGCTGGGAAGTTTTGGCTTAGGACTGCCACCTGAGCAAGGTACAGGGGTCTTCTTTACAGGGGGTTTGCAGGGGTTTAAAGGTGTAGTTTAAGGTGTAGTTCCCCCCTGACTGTGCCTGGTACGGGGTACGGGCAGGAAAGGTCCATCATTAAGATAAGAGGGGTGGATTATCGGCTGGACCTCGTCAAAGATGGTCCACAGTTCTAATAGTGCCTCTCTCCTGTCCTTCTTCTGTCTGGCATATTTAGTCTGTATGTGTGTCCTTGTCTGTTCTATTATGTTAGTGTCAAAGGTTTCCTCTTCTGGCCAGGGAAACATGTGTGCCTTAATGTGCGTGTGCTATTCATGGCAATACCTGTTAAGTATTTTTGCCTGTGTGGGGAACCTGGTTTGCATGTGTTTTAGTGGCAATTCCATGATAGGTTGGGTACTTTTTAAGAGACACACCTTAGTTTCTCTTGAGTTTTTGGGGAATGCTTAAGTTCTACTCTAGTTGTGGGGGAAATATCATACACAGGGATTGCTATTCCATTCTACTTATTATGAGCTCAACACTATGTACAGATGCATCAATATATACATTTCACAAACACAAAATGGCAATGCATATGAAAGGTCACAACCTGGAAGAAAGTGCAGCTTTTAAAGCGTCATGAAACTGACAGCAAATAGCAGATTTTACTGTGATATGAAATAACGAATATGAAAATTGTAACACCCTCATTTAGCACATTGAGACATCGACAAAACACAATATTCAAACAAAACACAGGAGAGTTGTTAAGGCATGGCAAGTCGTTTTAAATGCCCAGTCGAAGTGCCAGTAAACTGCACACACAGGCACTGCAGTGACAGGCTTGGGACAGGTTTGAAAGGCTTCTTCTGTGGGTGGCCCAATCAGTGCTGCAGCCCACTAGTAGCATTTGAAGAACAGGCCCTGGATACATGATATACCACTTTATAAGGGACTTACCAGTACAACCAATATGCCAATCAGATATACACCAGTGTCATCATGTTTAGGGAAAGCACATGCACTTTAGCATTGGCCAGCAGTGGTAAAGTGCTCATAGTCCTAAGGCCAAGAAAAAGAATCAGCAAAAATGGGAGGCAAAAGGCAAAATGTCTGCAGAAAGACAACCCTAAAAATGATAGGTCTAACAGTTGTGCAGAATTGTTCAGGGGCCATGAGTAATGCAGCCTTTCATTAGGAAATTGTTTGGCAATACTAAACCAGTTGAGTCTGACAACATGGCCTGAGATGGATGAGCACGGGGATGGCCGAGTAGAGAGCAAACAGTAGCCTTTTGGCTGATCTTAAATGGAAAACCTAGATAAAGTGCATAGAAATAATTTAAGTGCAAGCATACAATTGCTTGCAGAAATGCAAACCAACAAGATATTTGAACTAATGATAGATTTTCCTCAACCTTGCAGATTGAACAAAGAGATGCCCAACAATTTATTAATCTGCTGGCTCAGCAACAAACACTCACCAACAATAAAAATGATAAGAACTAAATTCCTGACTATGAGACTGCGGAATGGTTGCTGCCAAGATCTGGTACCCACCAGACAGGGCCTGCTCTAGGGCAGTGCGAGCAGTGCAGCGGCACCTGTGGCTGACCTAGGGAGGGTGCCATGTTTAGAAATAAAACAAATTTAAAGAGCACCTGATGCAGAGAAACTTGTGTGTCCAGCAGTTTTCAGGCAACAATAAAAATGTCATGGTAACTCTAGTGATTATTGTTCTTGCTGTAGAGACATCAAAGTTTTGTCTAGTGGTAGTTTCTATTCATGGCAAAGTATTACATAGGGTTAATGTGCCTGCAGCAAATAACGTGTATCCCGCAAATCTCCAAACTGTATTTTATGTAGATAGATCAGTATATTACTGCTCTTGTCACAGAGATCCTTTTGTTACTTGCAGTTCATATGTTACAACTGTAATAAAACACAGTGAGCTATGAATTGTCATCAAAGAGCTGCATGCAAACCACAAGTGTTGTTTTGCTACTATGAAGTTACATGTTGTTTATGTTCAGTACAGTTACTACATTTTGTAATTGTTTTTTTACCACAATTGTGACTTTACATACTACTTCCTGTGTTCTTTACAGTGCATTACTGTTCTGTATTTTGTTTGTTGCTGGGTATCCTCATACACTTATAGTATTATGTCTGGCATTGTTCCACCTCCTTCTTTTCTTTCAGCTCCGGGAAACCGCCCATGGACTGGGAAACATGACAGGCTGTGTTTTTGGCATATGTGGAGATTTTACAGGGGGAGGAGTGAGAACCAGAGAGAAAATTAGCTGTACTGAAACCTTGTTTGGGTGGTACTGGGTTGAAAGAGTTAAAGAACCTCCCAGTTTTGAATCCTGGCAGTATTATTGTTCAAATTAATGCATTTAAGCAATTGTCTTTGTGTATAGTAAGAAAATTAATGTGGTGATGGAAAGGTTTATATTTTATTCTAGGAAACAACATTCGGATGCATCCATAGAGGAATATGTTTCTACTCTTAGGTCACTTGTTGTGACTTGTGATTTCGCGCATGATACATTTGAGCAGGTTTTGAGGGATCAAATCGTTATGAAGATGAACAACATGAAGATACGGTAGAGACTGTGGACCACTTCAGGTTTGTCACTTAGCGCTGCTATTGAGGAGTCAAAGAAACCTTTGGTACAAAAAAGTGAATTCACTAATAAGCCTGAAATGAGGTCCAAATGGCAAAAGCCTGAGGGAAAAAATTATTGCTTTGTGCTATAGGTGCAGCAGTAGTAGTCATTTGGGCATTTCTAAAATGTGTCCTGCATTCGACAAGATTTGTTCGAGATGCAGTAAGAGGGGGCATTTTGGAAGGGTGTGCAGGTGGTACCCAGAAGAGTTAATGCTGTAGAAAGTTGTGACGATTATGATTCACTTTATGATTATTGTGAACAGGATATCAATACCGTTTCGAGTGTTAGTGGGAGTAAATGTGTAACTAGATTTCCCTCATGTGACATTTTTGTGGACAGTGTGAGTATACAGGTGTTAGTGAACTTGTGTGCTTGGTACACCATTGTAGTCCATGATGTAGTCAAGGTGAAATGGCCAAGTACGGTGTTATTGCCTCAATATGTTGCACCGGGAGGGTATACAGGCCATAAGATTAACTTTTGGGCTGACGTAAAGTCTGGTGGACGTGGCATTTATGATGAAATGTATGTAGCTAGGAGTGCGCAACCCTTGTTAGGTTGGACACACCAGGAGGAAATGGGTATTAAGTTGGACCCAAGGGCGGATCCTCCTGTCTATGTCATTCAGTCCACTTCCAATGTCACATGTAGGAATTCTGTGAGTGTAGGTACCGGTAGTGCTTCTGATTTTGTGTTGAAGTTAAAGCAACAATTTCCTCACGTGTTCAGTGACAAATTGGGTGAGTACCAGGAGTTTAAGCATTGTTTCACATTGCATACAATGTTGTTCCTTTTTACCATAGGGTGAGGAATATTCTTTTGTCATAAGGGGCAAAGTTAAGGATATGTTTTGGGATCTGTGTGCGAAGAATATTATTGAACCAGTGAAATCTTCACCCTTGGTGCCTCCATTTGTGATTTCGGATAAATTGTCTGGGCAATTGAGGCTCTGTGTTGATTTGTGCAGTCTAAACAATGCCATCTGGGTAGATGCTCATTCTTTCCCCAATATTCATGGGATGGTGACCACTCTAGCGGGGACACAGGCATTTTTATATCTAGATCTGGACAGTGCATACCACAAGGTGTCCTTAGAGGAAGAGTCTAGAAATCTTACTGCATTCATCACTCCAGAGGGCTTGTTTAGGTTTTGCTGCATCCCATTTGGCCTGACTATTGCAACATCTGTCTTGCAAAGACTGATGAAAGAAATACTGGATGGTTTGAGTGGGGCTGTCGCTTACAATGAAATATTGGTATCTGGTAAGGATGCAAAGGAGCATGATTGCAATTTGAGGAGGGTTATGGTAGATTTGTCATCTGGAAGGATTTACACTAGGCTCAGACAAATGCAAATTTAAGAAATGTGAGGTGGAGTATTTAGGTCATTCCATCAGTAGGGTTGGCATTAAACCCAAGAATAACCATGTGGAAAACATTACCAAGGCTCCCATTCCCAAATGCAAAGAGCAGTTAGTTACCTTTCTTGGATTAATGGAGTTCTATGCTAAGTTTATCCCTAACTATGCTTCCAAAGTGGATCCTTTCAGATTCTCCTGGTAAAAAATTACTAAGTTTGAATGGATGGAAAGCATGTCCATGGCATTTAATGTTTTGAAGGGTCTAATTATAAATGCTCCATGTCTCAAACCTTTTATTGTTGGGAAGCAGTGTGTGGTGATGGTAGATGCCAGTAATTGTGGGTTGGATGGAGTGTTAATGCAGAAAGACCATGGCAAGGAATGGGTTGTGGTATATGAACCCAGGGCCTTGCGAGATACTGAAAAAACTATTCTGTGATCGAGAGGGAATTGTTAGCCTGTGAATGGGGAGCTGAACATTTTAGGACCTTTTTGTGGGAACTAAACTCATCATTAACACGGATTACAAGCCTTTTGTGCACATGTTGGCCCTGAGCAGAGGGTGTACAATGTGTGCAATGTTAGCCAGATTAGCTACTAGGTTGCAGAATTTTCAGTATCAGTTAGAATGTGTGCTGGGTAAAGTCAATGTGCACGCAGATAGCATGTCTAGGTTAACTTTGCCAGTGGGTGATCTTAGTGAGGCAGACACTGATGAACGTGAAGTAACGTTCAAAGTACAGGATGTCAATTTAGTTGGTGCTGAGATACTTATTGTCCCGCAAAATAAATGGGAAGAGGAGATGGTGAGAGATGGTGAGCTTAACAGGGTGATACAGTTTATTTTAGGTGGTTGGCCGAAGGAGAGGAAAGTGCCAGTGGAATTAATGGGTTATTTCTAAATTCAGTAGGAGTTGGTTGTGGAGAATTGTATTGTGGTATGAGGGGACACATTTGTTCCTCCGTTTAATTTGAGGGAGATGATCGTGGATATTGCTCATGATGGGCATCTGGGTATTTCAGGTACAAGGAGACTAATAAAGGTGAGTTTTTGGTGGCACGGATAGATAGTTTCGTGAAACACCAGGTGAGGATGTGTCAGAAATGTGCGGCTATTGACAAGTTGGCCAGGGCTTTATCATCTGATCCTCAGCCAGTTGACTTTCCTGTGGTACCATGGCAGAAGTTGGGTCTGGACATTATTGGTCCATTTGCTGTGTTACCGAAACAAAAGGCTTTTGGTATAATATTGGGGGACTACTACCAAAATGGCCAGAGATTAAAATGGTAAAGGAAGTTACTTCAGAGGTGGTTGTGGACTTTCTGGATGACGTTTTTGTAGAGTGGGCATTCCCCATGAAGTTGTGACTGACAATGGGCCACAATTTGTCAGTAAGCATGTGGAGAGTTTTTGGGAGAAGTGTGGTGTGACGTATAGAAGAATCACTTTCTTCCATCCTGAGGTGAATGGCCAAGTTGAGAGATTCAACCACGTGGTCAAAGAAGCAATTCAGCTGGCTATGAAGGGGTGTTGAGCTGGAGGAATAATTTGCAATCTATGTTGTTGGCTTATAGAACTTCTAATTCTGTGACTTCTGTAAGTTCGTTTGAGTTATTGAGAGGACGTAAACCCAGCACTAGTTTAGTACCATGGTGGTTGAAGATCAAAAAGATAACGGAGGGTGAGGTTGCTGAAGTGGATTTTAAAGGGATTTGCAGCAGAGTGGAGGATTGCGGAGCAAGAAGGAAAGAGGTCTTAAGGGAAAGGAAAGGAGCTGTAAGTAAGCAGTTGGTGAAGGTTGGTGATAGGGCTCACCTCAAGAAGGGTGCTATGGTTTGTAAGGGATCCGCCATTTGGTCATACCCGGTTTTTGTCATTGAAGTTTTCAGGAGTGCTGTAGGTATGAATTGTGTGGGTGTTTGGAATCTCAAGAGGGTGTCCTTGTTAACGGGATGGGTTTGTGTGCAGACAATAATGCTAGTAATGTTTTTTTGTATGTGTATGGCAAGGAGTGTGTCAAGAGCACAGAGGTGGTGATATATGCCAGTATTAAAAGAATGGAGATGGTCAAGGTGGCTTCCAGAAGCATGAGGCTACGATGGCCACCTTTGAAGTTTAAGGATTTTGTGTTAACATAAAAAACAAATATTAAGGGGGATGGTGTGTTTTATGCGCAAGCGTGACATGGCTATGCCACGCTCGTGCGTTTCAGGTTGTGATATGAAGTAAACAAGAGCGGTACACGCGTGTGGTGCTCGTGTCTATTTCATGTGTTGCGCCTGGGGGGACATGTTGTGAGGGTTTGGCTTGCTTGTGTAGTGTGTTTTAAACGGGGTGGAAATATATATATGAGTGTGGGGAGGTGGTTAGCTGGACTCACAGTGTGGACCTGTTACAGTTGTTCACTCTACAAATAAAACTTTTTGGAGTTTCAACTTTACCTTGGCTGCATCTTCTTTTGAAAACATCTTTCCTTTCGGCCCATCTTACAACAACCATGAGTAGAGTGGCCCTCCGGAGCAGAGCTATGATAAAGCAAAGGAGCCACTATGCAGAGAAGGAGCTACAGATAACTGTCCAGGTAATCACAAAAATCACAGAAATGAGAGCATGCAGGGCCCTGATGGTTAGTCCGACAGCATCACTTGAAGACCAGATTTAGAGCCTCATTTGTACTATTCCCATATCCAACCAGGAATGTGCAATTTACACTCTGACTGGTTTGTGATGCAGCCTATTAATTGGGCCTACCAAAATTGTCCATTCACAGGGGCTCACAAAACCACCTGTCTAATGGATATTAAGGATTAAGGAGGCAGGATGTGACTTGGAACCCCCTGTGATTGCCTGTGAGTGCAAGCATATAGGCCTACAAGGGTCATTTGCATTCTCAAAAGGGAAATAGTTTTTAAAACATCCCATGTTGATTAAAAGAATGATTCCTGCTTGATAACACTCTGGGGATAGCAGGTAGAAACCCCCCAAGACAACCAACATGATTCCAAAATTGGAATCAGACTCATGGAGACAGCTTCTCTTTTTGAAATCACTTGCCACCCCAACTCTGGGGTCAGTAACTGATCAATGGTTTGCCACTGCAATTGTGGTCGCAATTTATTGATATAGGGCCAGATGTACGACCAAGCATTTTGCGAGTCGCAAATTGCGTCACAATTATGACTCGCAATTTGTGACTCGCAATTTGCAACTCGCAAAATGCTATGTACAACGGTGTCAGAGACACTGTTAGCAATTCCCAATGGGGTCGCAAAATGCGAGGCTCATGAATATTAATGAGCCACTCGCAATTTGCGACCCCATTGGGAATGTCAGGCCCTCCCAGGTATGGTGGCCTGCTGGGCTCAGCAGACCACCATGTCTGGGACTGCTTTTCAAAAAAGCAGGTTTTTTTTTTTTAATGCAGCCCGTTTTCCTTAAAGGAAAACGGGATGCATTTAAAAAAATAGAAATGAAACGTTTTCGTTTCATTTTTTAAGGGCAGGGAGTGGTCCCTGGGACCACTGCCTGCCCTTAAAAATTATTTTCTGAGCCAGTCACAAAGGGGAAGGGGTCCTCTGTGGACCCCTTTCCATTTGCGACTCTATTACCACCCTCTTCAAGAGGGTGGTAATTTGCAAGTGTTTTGTGACCGCAATTGCGGTCGCAAAACATTGGTAAATGGGTTTGCGGTCGCTATTAGGAAGGGAACGCCCCTTCCTAATAGCAAGTTGCAAAACCTATTTAGCGAGTCGCAAATAAATTGCGACTCGCTAAATAGGCTTTGTACATGGCTCCATGAGGTTTTTGCATGCGCAAGCGGGTCGCAAACCCGTTTGCGCATGCAAAAATGAGTCGTACATCTGGCCCATAGTCTGTTGCAATTCCAAAATAAAAGGGCAAAGCCTTTATCATTCTCATTCCTATTTACGAGTCATAATGGATCACAAATGTCCTTTTACAAGTCAGAACAAATTATCAGATTCATTTAACGGCTTGGATATGTTTTAAAAACATGTTTGAGGTTACAAACCATGTTTTCCTGTGAATAGCAGCCATCTGCGACCAAAAAACACCTTTATACTTGAGACCCTTAGTTGCTAGAAGGCAATCTGGAGACTGACTGTTTTGGGTTTTATAGTACTGAGAAGAAGCAATAGGGTATGTGTTACTCCCTTGAATTGTGCATTGGAAAGCGCACATGTTTCAGTGACACATAATATGATGATGCACTTCCTGTATTGGATCAGATAATAGGGAATGGTCCATGCACCACACATCTTGCTAACTACATGCAAATTATACTGAATTATTCCTGCTGTTCTGTGAAGATTCCTGTGAGGGTGGGAGAACTATTGGTGATTAGCTTGTTATCTTTGTAAAGGTGTTGGGATCTTCATTTACTTCTGTATGAGGACAATGGCTAAAGTTATCCAAAAGGATCATTTAGGCATCCAGGATATTTAGTGTTTCCTTGTACGTACCCAACTAAACCCATCTGCCCGAAACAGAGTCTCTTCAAATTTTTCATCAGTCGTATTTTGATAGCATCCCTATGTTAGGTGTATATTTATCCTGAGTATCAATTGTAATTGTATTTGGAGTCACCAAAGAGACCAAGACAACAAAGGTCTGATGAGGGATGCCCTACAATTGGAAGGTCTATGTATAGGCAATTTCTTGGCTGTGCAGGGCACTGCATTCTTCCCTCTTCTCTTTCAGATACTCTTATAACAATGCTTTTGTTATGAATACATTGTTTTTCTCCCAGGGAAGAGGCACCAACATGCAAGAGCAAGTTTTCCCCAGTATTGTTTCAGATCTTGGTGCTGCATTCATAGACATGATTCTTACTTAACTACTCCTGCAAAATGACTGAGAATAATTTAACAATGAGGATTTTATACATATTATTTGGCCTTCAAATTGCAAAGTATGAGATCGTATTAATATGGCAAGTGTATCCTAATGTATAAGTAGTCCCTGTTGGGGCTGCACCCGTAGCCTATCCAGACTGAGAATAGAGGCTGGATATTGGCCCTCATTAGGGTATGGGAGACTGACAGTTATTGGAACATGTTTACCAGTAAAGGGCCACATGTCTTTCTAACTGTATGGGGCGACTGACACTTGGCTGTTTCACCAACGACTGCTGGTTTCAGATTGGCCATCCTAAATTGTGTAGTCCCCCAATGCCATTCCTTTGACTGTCAGGGTTGTCTTGATATTTTCCTTAATGCAGAAGCCAGCAGCAGCTCTGCCATTGGAAAAACCACATTCCATTGAATTTTAAATCATTTGTGCAATAAACATATCTGGAAAGACCAGGGGACTTGCATTCTCTCTGTTCCGATTAGCTGTTCCTTCAGCAGGTCCCCTGTTTTCCCAGCCCATTTTAATTAGGGAAAGAAACCTCAAGAGTTTCCCCTCCAAGTCCCTGTATATGGGGATATAGCTGTATTACATAATCATTGGACTTTTTTACCCCTTCTTAAATCCCCCTATATCCCGACATTGAATTCCTGTTCCCATATTTCCCAAAAACCCAATCTCTTATTCTGTGACCTGCACCGATCCAGTTTCCGGACCTTTTGGATTGTGGCCACCCACTCTTCTCTCGTAGGGGAAAGGTGAGTTATCCATTTAATACATATCTCCCACCTTGATAACAATATTAACACAAATAGCAGTTTTTTTTGCTTTTTACTTAACTCCACCCTTATCCCACCTCCAATTACAACTCCAAATAATACTAAGCTTGTGCTTACCTCCAATTATTTACCCAACACCTCCGAAAGAACCTTGCCCACATCTTTGCAAAATAGCTGTAATTGGGTACATTGCCAAAACGTGTATATCGTCAGCCTTTTCCTCTCTGCACTTGGGACAGCACATCACCAATTGTTTACTAATTTTTGGTAATCTTTTCAGCGTTCAGTATGCCCTGTACACTGTAAATAAATGTTATTTTCTGGGAGGGGCTGAGCTGATAGTATACCACAAAGTAGACATTGATACTTGCCAGAGATTTTGTACATCCAGCGAGGGTAGGTCATTTCCCCATAATTCTATAGGCAGAGTAAAATCATCATCCTCTGCAAGTATTAGCATCCAATACCATTATGAGATTTCCTTTTCAGTATTAGTCTTTCTAGCAGCTTTGCTTCCAGTTCACTATTCCCTTCTCTATCCTTCCCTAGTGATTTTACCCAACTCACTAGCTGGTAATATTTGAATCTGGAGAAATTGCCATCAGTTATTAGTGACAAATGCTCCCAATCTGTTAAGATGTTTCCTGTAAGAAGTTTATCCCATCTTGTTATTCCCTCTTCTAACAAAGGTTTTGAAAGTTTGTCTTTCAAGCATTCCGGTATTCCGGGGAGTTCCATATAGGGGCATAGTCACTGTAGTATGGTATTCTTAAAGATCTTATAATTTGAAACAAAAGTTTACATGCTGCTAATATCATCTTCAATTTGAATTTTTGAAGAATTTTGGATGCCCAAATTTGTAAAGGAAAAAATCCCCCTCCTTCTGTGTCATCGCTTGAAGATGTGGAGCTTATACCAAGGATTCTTGAAGAAGTGATCTCATATTTTTGAATTGGAAAGCTCTATAATATTGAAAGAAATCTGGACTGGCTATCCTCCTCGTTCCTTTTCTCTTCAAATTTTTCTCCAGGCTATTCTTGTACTTCCGAAGCCCATATAAAACTATTTAGCTCTCCCTGTAGTTTCTTAAACCAGTCTCGTTTAAATTCTAAGGGAATTGTAATTGTGTTGAATAAATAAATTAATTTTGGTAATATTGTCATCTTTAGAATGTTCACTCGACCCAAAAACGAGAGTGGGAGTCTGGCCCAAATTTTAAAAAGTTTCCCGGTCTCCATTACCACTTTTTCAAAATTCGGCGTGCTACTACCTCGATATCTTTTGTTACGATAACACCTAGTTATCTTATCATCTCTTAGAATAAAGGGTTGTTACTTTGGGAATTCCATTCCATAATTTCGGTTTCTGACAATTTACTTGATAACCTGAAATCTTTCCGAACTTGCCTAAAATATCTAATATTGTTGGAAATGAAGGTGACGAATTTTTTGTAAATATCATTAAATCATCTGCATATAAGGCAACTTTCTTCTCCCAGCCCAGATATTTGAAAGGAGAGATCTGTCGGTTAGCTCTGACTTCACTACCTAATGGTTCAATATAAAAATCAAAGAGTAGAGGGGAAAGTGGGCAGCCCTGCCTTGTACATCTAGAGATCTCTATCTTGCCTGTCAGGTTGCCATTAACCAATATCTTAGCAGTGGGATTTTTATATAATGATTTTATTGCCCCCAAGAAACCCGCACCTAAGCCATACTATTCTAGAACCCTATGTAGGAAAGTCCAGCTCACCCTGTCAAAGGCCTTGGCTGCATCAAAAGTAAGTACTGACAATTGAGATGCAAACTGTGTTGCCAGATCAATCGCCCCGAACAACTCGTGTGTCAATTAAAAAATATGCCTTCCTTTAATAAATCCCTTTTGATCTTAATGTATCAATTGATCTGCCACTTTCCCCAATCTTCCGGCTAGAATCTGAGTGTAAATTTTATAGTCGCTATTTAACAACGAGATAGGCCTATATGACTCACAGAATTTTGGGTCCTTCCCTGCTTTCAGCAGAACACAAATAGTTGCTTCTTCCCATGACTTCGTCAGTTCTTGACCTTTTTGGAAAACCAAATTCAATAAATGGTTCAGAGACGGGGCCACCTCCTCTTCTAGGGGTAAATAGATTTCATTTGGTAATGCTTCTGGGCCAGCTGCTTTACCTCTTTTTAGTTTCCTTATTGCCTCCCTCACCTCCATAATTGTTATTTCTGAGTTTAGTTCCTCCCTTTGCTCAAATGACAGAGTGGCGAATTCAAGCTTCGCAAGGTAGATATTAATTTGATCCTTTTTTGCGAATGTGTCCTCCGTATATAAATCTTGGAAGAAATTGACAAAGGCGTTCTCTATCTCTCTATCGATTGTGCTAGGGATTCTCTGCCCAGCCACCCAGATTGCTTGGATCCTATTCTGGGTTTTTTCTGTTCTAAGTTTCCAAGCTAGCAGTTTCCCACATCCCTCTCCATACTCATAATTTGCGAGTTTACTTGCCGCCCATTTCTTCCTGACAGTTCTCGCCAACATTTTAGGCAGCTCTTCCTTTTTCTCTTTCATTTCTACGTCAATCTTAACTAATCCTGAGAGCTAGGGCCTTGTTCTACCATCCTCTCCTACTGTCGTAATCTACTTTCTAGTAAGCTTATTTTATTTCTTAAAGTACTGATCTTAAAACTTGCCAAGTTTATCAGCTTCCCCCTAATATCTGCTCTCATATGCATCCCATATAACTTGTGTAGAGGTGCCATCTTTATTTAGATCAAAATAATCCTTAGTTGCCTCTTTAACATTTACCACTACCTGCTGGTCAAGCAGCAAGGTTCGATCTAATGTCCACCTTGGGGAAACAACTGCCTTGTCTATCTTTAATTCCATTCGAACCGCTAAATGATCTGACAAGTGAGCCGGTAGACGTTCTACTTTCTTAACCTTTTTACTTTCTCCAGCCTCTACTAAAAAATAGTCTATCCTAGAAGCATGGCCATATTTCTTATTTCTAAATGTGAACTTATGCTCCTATTCCCTTTGATTTTCCAGACATCCACCAGCCCAAAATCTTCTATACAACATTTTAGCCCCATCCTCATTTTGGGTACATTAGATTGTATAGATATTTTCCTACTGGGCCACCTATCTTCCTTTGGGTCTAGTAGCAGATTAAAATCCCCTGCCAGGATTATAGGGGCTGTGAAGTCCAATAGTTGGCTATGCAAAGACTGCAGGGGGGTAGGGTCATCAGCATTAGGGCCGTAGTACCCAGCAATCACATATACTTTCCCTTGGATTTTAACTTTTGCCATGATCCATCTCCCTTAGGGTCCATATGCACTTCCTCCACTAATGCTTTAACTGATTTCTTAAACAATATGGCTACCTCTTTAACACAGCAGGCCTGATTAGTGCAAACATAATTGTCTACCCACCTTTGATTTTTCATTATTTCCTCCATTCTGCCTTTAATAAGTGGGTCTCCTGTAAAATAATAGCTTCACTATTGCCCATTCTTAAATACTCCAATATGCTCTGCCTTCTACTTCTGACCCTGAGACCGTTCACATTCCAGGATAAAATGTTAACCGACATTCAACAAGTTATGTTAAAACTGACAATCCCATAATCCTTCCCCGGCCTGTACTTCACTTTTTTCTAAAAACTTGGACAAGTCTATTTTTTTTAAAATGTTTCCCTATATGGTCCCACACTCTTCGTGCATATACCAAAAAGCTATGTGCAGTCACCAATCTTCCACCCCCCCCCCGGAAAACGCTCCCTTCCTTCTTTGGGTGAACCATATTCGACCTTTCGAGATCCCTTTTGCTCTAACCTTAAATTTTACTGATTCTGTTGCAATTTAATCTGTTTTATTAAAGCCTCCACCATCTGGTTTTCTACATAATCTCCAAGAAGGCAGGGAAGTGAATCTGTGCTGTTGCACCTAAGGACCTTAACTCCTGAATATGTTTCCCATTTTGATTGAGAAACAAAGGGACCCCCTGCAAAGCACACTAAGTCCTAGGGCAGAGAAAATACATGTGGGAACAGAAAACCTAGGCAATTAACTGGTCATAAATCGACCTGTGTTGAACAGATTGATATGCAAATAGACTCAGTGTACTAAACATGTATGTTAAAAACTTCATTTTATTAATATAAGTTCCTAATAAAAACAATTTTCCCCAAACTAATAAAACATACTATATTTGACAACATAACAAAGACATTCATATATTTATACATACAAATATAGAACACTTTAATACAAATAATTCAGACGTACAAAACAATTAAATATAAATATAGACTATAGATCTCATGTTAAGGCATAGTGGCTAGATGGTGGACAAGTTCTTTTTTGTCTACGCGCGTTTCAGCGTGTGAGCGCCTTCTTCAGGACAGCCACAAAATTCCTAAATGGGTATGGGAATGGAACCAAAATAGATGTTTGGAACCAAAAGAAGGTAATGAAATTACTTCTGGGGCAATTTGAAAAACACGTGGATCATGGAGTCAAAACTTCTTAATAGAGTTAATATAAACAGTATATGTAGTCCTTGTATAGGTCAATCAATGTGGTACCGGAAATTGGTCTCGGGTCTCCAAGGGGAGGACCACCCAGGCTGGTGTATCTTTATAATTCAGGATAAAAAACACTTCCTTGGAAAGGTTGTGATAATACTCCTGGGTGTAAGATGGTTCTCAGAGCCGTAAGGTCGTCTCAAGGTATGAGAGGGATCATCGGGTAAAGGGCTTCCAACCCGACAGCATGTATCTGTTTCCAAAAAGAGAGTACGTAGTTCCTGTGTGATGTATTAATCACTCAAAGGGTAAGAATATTAAAAATACTACAGGTAAAGAGGAGGATAGGGGGAATTCCTCCTGTTGGAACTAGGGCCCTCACACACCCAGCAAGCTAGGTGTCATGCTTCATCATTTGAGCCTGCTCCTCGCCGGGCCGGCGCTGCAATGCCCGACGGGCACCCTTAAAGGGGCTCTTTTTGGAGATCTTCTGTTCCACGCCGTATGGGTGCCGTGGGTGTGTGGGGCCAGAATGAGTGTAGATGTGTAAAGTGATGATAAAACAGGTATGGGACTCCTCTGTGATGAATTTATTCCGCGAGGGACCCGACCTGATTAAAAGAGAATAGGGAGGGGTGGCTCTTTTTGTTATTATGCAACAAAAATTATACTCAACTCCCAAATGGTCGACATGTTTCTCGCTATTTGTTGTCAAGGAGTGATCATTAGCGATTCTTCAGGACCGTGTAAATTAAAACAAACTATCTACACATATGTGGCAAGGCGCAACGCTACCTACCACTAGTAGTCCCTCTAGGACATTTCCTATGGGAAATGGAATAACCTGTAGTATAAACAAGAACAACAAAAAACTTTATATCTTGTGAGGATCACATAAGTCAATGATACTGTAGTGAATTCAGATTGACATGCTCTTATAATTTAAGGCGTTGAGTGACTTCATAGAAAACCCCATAAAAACATAATGTGCACACGTGAAAAAAACTGTGATGGTGAGTATGTTATAAACTAGGCCTGGGCGGTAAATTCCGTTCCGCTCGCGGAATTTGGGTAATTTCGCGTTCCGCGGAGAACGCGAAATTGCCAAAAATTCCACGATCCGCGGCTTCGCGGAGTTTTTTGCTTGTTCGCGCTTTCAAAATGCGTGTTCGCGAGATATTTCTCCCCGAGCACGCAAACAGCGTTCACGAAGAGGAAAAAAACATCGCGAACGGGCGGATAAAGCAATTACGCGTGTTCGCGGAACTTTTGCGTGCTCGCGGAGATTTTTTACCGTTTCGCGGAGCTTTGCATAGCGCGACTACGCAAATTCCGCCCACCCCTATTATAAACTCACCTAATTAGGTGTCAGATATTGCCTCATCGGTTGTAGCGAAGAAAAGACACAATAAGTGGTGTCTCTAGAATAACGAAAACATGATGTATAAAAACCAGGTATAAGTGTTATGATTTTCTGCATCATGTCATTGCCAGCTGATGAGTAGCGGTTAACAAGGCACAGGGTCCCGGTCAGTCCGGGTGTCACCAGGGTAGGAGCCATCGTAACCCCTCCTCACCTCATTAATAACAAATAACCATCCACACAATCCATGGACATCCGGAGGGGCGCACCAACGGCGGTGTAGCAATAGCAAAGTTATGCTTGCATCAATATACCCCCGAGCCCTGGTTGCGTATGAGGCCATTACCAGAAAGTTGGTGAGAAAGCACCACGGGCCCCCACCGGAAGGTATACTAAGGACTCTGACACTAGTTTCCTTCACCTCAACAAACTGCTTGTGACAGAGAAGCTTCCAATCATTGTGACAGAGGGGCTTCCAATCATTCGTGCCGACTTACCTACTCCCATTCGGAGTCAAACGGACGACCTACCCCGCTTCGCTACATCCAGGAAGGTATCCTTTCCTTGAAACCGGCCGTATTAAATACCTTCCCTGGAGAACGGAGTCGAGAGCGCGGGAGAGCCGATCAATTCCAGCTGGTGTGTTGTAAGGGTCATGTGATCGTATCACGTGCTAGCGCTACCACGTGAATATGGCGGCCATCTTAGAGTGGGTTTACAATGTTCAATTGATCAATGCCCATGCTACCGCTACCACGTAAATATGGCGGCCATCTTGGAGTTGGTATTGAGAATAGAGGTCGGAATGACCATTCAAATTCGCTCGTTACACAATAGGGTCAATTATAGTCAGGAGTTAATTAATGCTAAAAAATAAGTGTATATTCTAGTACACCACGGCCAAAGTAACACATTAACCAGTCTTCATTCCTAATCAAATCTAAAAGGTTTAAGGATAGGTTTGTAGAGAAGATGGCACATTAGCCAGTCTTGAATCCTAACCATATCAAAAAGGTTTAAAGAGAGGTGTGTACATAAGATGGATGGATACAGGATAAGGGCCCTTAACACGCTGTTAACGGACATCGTCAAGTGGAATAATGAAAGTATTAAGTAGGTGATGTCCGAACCCCTAGAAAGGGGTCCTAGTATAGGGTGGGTAAGGGGCCCATTTTACATTTAATACCTCATTATGAAATTGGCTAACAATGGTTTAGAGTGCCCCAGGGAATTTCGTCATTGAGACCACAGTGAGTCGAGTCCAGACGATAGACCCATCTTTGTTCTATCCTAAAGAGATCCACTTGTGTAATCTGTTGATGTGCTTCCAGTACCACCCAGTTTATACTTTCAGGAGAATGTTGATGTTCCGTAAAGTGAGTGTAGAGCTTTGTGTTGGTCTTTAGACAGCGGATATTACTTTTGTGTTCTGTTATTCTAGTTTTGATGGTTCTCATGGTCATGCCTATATACTTTTTCCCACAGGGGTTCGGACATCACCTACTTAATACTTTCATTATTCCACTTGACGATGTCCGTTAACAGCGTGTTAAGGGCCCTTATCCTGTATCCATCCATCTTATGTACACACCTCTCTTTAAACCTTTTTGATATGGTTAGGATTCAAGACTGGCTAATGTGCCATCTTCTCTACAAACCTATCCTTAAACCTTTTAGATTTGATTAGGAATGAAGACTGGTTAATGTGTTACTTTGGCCGTGGTGTACTAGAATACACACTTATTTTTTAGCATTAATTAACTCCTGACTATAATTGACCCTATTGTGTAACGACGAATTTGAATGGTCATTCCGACCTCTATTCTCAATACCAACTCCAAGATGGCCGCCATATTTACGTGGTAGCGGTAGCATGGGCATTGATCAATTGAACATTGTAAACCCACTCTAAGATGGCCGCCATTTTCACGTGGTAGCGCTAGCACGTGATACGATCACATGACCCTTACAACACACCAGCTGGAATTGATCGGCTCTCCAGCGCTCTCGACTCCGTTCTCCAGGGAAGGTATTTAATATGGCCGGTTTCAAGGAAAGGATACCTTCCTGGATGTAGCGAAGCGGGATAGGTCGTCCGTTTGACTCCGAATGGGAGTAGGTAAGTCGGCACGAATGATTGGAAGCCCCTCTGTCACAATGATTGGAAGCTTCTCTGTCACAAGCAGTTTGTTGAGGTGAAGGAAACTAGTGTCAGAGTCCTTAGTATACCTTCCGGTGGGGGCCCGTGGTGCTTTCTCACCAACTTTCTGGTAATGGCCTCATACGCAACCAGGGCTCGGGGGGTATATTGATGCAAGCATAACTTTTGCTATTGCTACACCGCCGTTGGTGCGCCCCTCCGGATGTCCATGGATTGTGTGGATGGTTATTTGTTATTAATGAGGTGAGGAGGGGTTACGATGGCTCCTACCCTGGTGACACCCGGCTGACCGGGACCATGTGCCTTGTTAACCGCTACTCATCAGCTGGCAATGACATGATGCAGAAAATCATAACACTTATACCTGGTTTTTATACATCATGTTTTCGTTATTCTAGAGACACCACTTATTGTGTCTTTTTCTTCGCTACAACCGATGAGGCAATATCTGACACCTAATTAGGTGAGTTTATAACACACTCACCATCACGGTTTTTTTCACGTGTGCACATTATGTTTTTATGGGGTTTTCTATGAAGTCACTCAACGCCTTAAATTATAAGAGCATGTCAATCTGAATTCACTACAGTATCATTGACTTATGTGATCCTCACAAGATATAAAGTTTTTTGTTGTTCTTGTTTATACTACAGGTTATTCCATTTCCCATAGGAAATGTCCTAGAGGGACTACTAGTGGTAGGTAGCGTTACGCCTTGCCACATATGTGTAGATAGTTTGTTTTAATTTACACGGTCCTGAAGAATCGCTAATGATCACTTCTTGACAACAAATAGCGAGAAACATGTCGACCATTTGGGAGTTGAGTATAATTTTTGTTGCATAATAACAAAAAGAGCCACCCCTCCCTATTCTCTTTTAATCAGGTCGGGTCCCTCGCGGAATAAATTCATCACAGAGGAGTCCCATACCTGTTTTATCATCATTTTACACATCTACACTCATTCTGGCCCCACACACCCACGGCACCCATACGGCGTGGAACAGAAGATCTCCGAAAAAGAGCCCCTTTAAGGGTGCCCGTCGGGCATTGCAGCGCCGGCCCGACGAGGAGCAGGCTCAAATGATGAAGCATGACACCTAGCTTGCTGGGTGTGTGAGGGCCCTAGTTCCAACAGGAGGAATTCCCCCTATCCTCCTCTTTACCTGTAGTATTTTTAATATTCTTACCCTTTGAGTGATTAATACATCACACAGGAACTACGTACTCTCTTTTTTGGAAACTGGTTGTAGGGCATGTACGTTGGACCTCCCCAAGACCTTTCTGTCCCTCCTATTTTGATAGCATGTATCTGTTCCCACATATGTTGCCCATTTTCCCATTGTCTGTCCTGCGTGGCTCTAGAGATATCCGATCGAATTCGAAACGACTAGTCTTCCTTGTTATAAACACCAACTTTAAGTGCTTCATTCAGAATCCTCTCCTTTAACGTGTAGCTCTTAAAGTTAATCACAATCCTTCATGGATTTTTCCTCATTCCTGCCTTCCTAAACGGGTCACGGTGTACCCTTTGTATATAACTGTCAAGTTTTGGGCAAATGGTCCATTACCAGACTCCTCCTGATTAGACCCTTCGTCCCCTAACTGGGAACTATCACTCCCCCTGCATACATTCTGTTTGATTGTGCTTACATGTGGATTACAAACATGTTATATGAACTGTATTCTCGATTTCGACTCTTTGAATGCTCTAACAATACTCATTGATTGATTGATTGATTGATTGATTGATTGATTCCCTGCACAGGGTGAGGCTGTTCTAGCTTCCTTCCTTTACAGCAGTTCATTTGACCTGTCCCTACAAGAACCCATAGATGTTTCATATGCGTATGGTTTCTTGATTGCAATAAATATTTAGTCTGCCAGATCTACCTTGAAGAATATACCCGGTAAAACTGATTGACTGCCTAGGCTGCCCTCCTGCCAGATATGGCCAGTTTCATCTTATAACTGCTTGGGGTATCTAGCCTGTTCTTCTAAGTTCACACCCTCCTGACCAATGTGTGCTCCACTTTCACTGTAAGACACCCAACAAAGCCTCTTGCTGTTCTGTCATGGGTTCTCGCAAGATCCCATAGGGCCTAATTAAGAGTTTGGGGGTAAGGGTGCCACCATCGAAATGGTGTTGGATTCCCACCTCCTAGTTAGAGGTCATCCTGCCCTATTACGATGCATTGGGTTCTATTGACGAAAGACCGCTGCGGCACCGCCGTTGCCACCAAGAAATCTCAACAACAGCAGTGGGATAGGTCAATGCGCCTGTCGGAGAGCAGGTCGATAATTTTCCCGATGGCCCAATCACAATGTGCCTTCCCCAATACGTGATTGTGGTGATCAAACCTCCACACCTGAGCTGGCAGATTGTATTGCATATAAGGCACAAAATCACCTTAACTAACTTTCACACTTCCTGTTCTGCCATGGAGCCGATCCTGCTTGTCCTGCCTCTTCTGGTTGAACTAGATGCTAATAACCCCCGTCGTCACCGGAATCAAAGGTAAGTCGATATGAGTGACCTATCCACTTGGCTGTTTACATTAGCTCTGGACTCATGTTTTTTACATCACTCACACAAGCAGTAGCATACCAATGTGCAATGCGTTTGTCTCTAATGTTGACGTTAGGGAAATTTAAACTAACACACCTGTGCAACCACATTGTGTCCATAACTTGGGTGCTAGCTGGCAACAAACAATGCACACTTGCAACAAAAGGGATAGCAAATCTAAAAGCAGAAACTCACTATTTAGGTGTGTTTAAAATAATTCTGAACATTTTCACAATTAAAAAATTTGCATTACAAATCATTGGGATAAGGGTAAAGTAAGATCATGTAGACATTTCTCTACACAAGGGGTAACCATCAGCCATACATTACCTTGCAAAAAAATAGCGGTCCCACTTATGAGCCATTCTCTACTACATCATGCATGTAACTATTCCCCTTGTCTACAGCAAGTCCTGGATTGT
This sequence comes from Calotriton arnoldi, assembly GCA_963921515.1. NCBI lineage: Eukaryota > Metazoa > Chordata > Amphibia > Caudata > Salamandridae > Calotriton > Calotriton arnoldi. Next base: position 73,122 of record CAWUFW010022569.1, read on the forward strand.
ATACTACATCAATGGTCACATCATATAACAAGGTGCAATGCATATATATACATACCTATCAGTAAACAAGCTGAATCAAACACACCTGTTGTACACTATCCTTAAAGCAATTATCAACAACTAATTTTTTGAGCAAGTCTCCACTACTATGTTGAATGGCTGCACCTAAATTCAAATGACAAATACATACCATGTTAAATAGTGTATGCACTTAACATATTAGAGATTTAAAAAGTAAGCAGTAGTTCCTGCCATCATGCTTAACAAAAATATGTACTACACATCTTTAAATGAAACTTTGCTAGAATTCAAACGATTGTAAAGCAAAATTAATGCCAAGGCTAACTTGGTGAAAATCAAAATAGTGATTTAATATCACAATGGAGATACCGCTCTCAATAAGTCCAAAAAAAGGGAACAAAAAAAAGCCAAATGCAGTCCATTTCAAATGTCCAAGTCCTGTGAATTGCTGTGCTGTGGCATGCTTGCCTCTAAGAACACTGCCAGTGGAACCTCCCCAGGAAGGGGCATCTAGTGGGCAGTGCTGGCACCTCAATTATGTCACTTGGGAGGGGTGGGCTTTGGTTTGGGAGGGATGTATGTAGTTTTGGGAGGGGTGGATTTGCTTTTGGGAGGGGTGGATTTGCTTTTGGGAGGGTTTTTTTTCTCAGGGGTAAACTTGGGTTTAGGAGTGGGGGAACAGTTTTGTCAGGGGTGGGTTGGGATGTGGAAGGGATAGGTTGGGTGTGAAAGGGGTACTGTTGGCTTTTGGAGGGGGGATCCAGCTGTGACAGGGGTAAGGGCAAGGGCAAATAACAGACGCTCATGAGGAAAATGGGTAGGATGCTCAGGAGGGAGTAGAGGTTGGGAGGTAGAGGCAGTGGAAGTGTCAGGTGTGAGTGTGGGTGTTGGTGCAGGTGTCTGTGGGTCTGATGTTTGTTGTACATGTTTGGGGGTATGTTTTGTTGGTGTCTGTTGTGTGAGTGAGTGTGGGAGTTTGCATTTTCTGGGGGTTTGGTATGTGGAGGTGCTGGGTCTGTTGGTGGTGCAGGTTGTGTCTGTGTTTGCCGGTATAGCATCTGGGGTTATGCTAGGTGCTGTGGATGTGTCTGTGGTTGTGGGTGTGTTGTCAGGGGTATGCTGGGGTTGTGGATGTGTATGTTTTGGGTGTGTTGTCTGGGGTTGTGGGTGCGTCTGTTGACATGGGTATAGTGTCTGGGGGTATGCTGGGTGTTGTGGATGTGTCTGTGGTTGCAGGTGTGGTGTCTGGGGGTATACTGGGTATTGTAGATGTGTCTGTAGTTGCGGTGTGGTGTCTGTGGTGAGGGAGTGACAGTCAGGTGAGTTGTTGCGTGCTTCTGTGTTTTTTGGGGTGTTTCTGTTTCCGTGTGCGGCTTGGGGCTGTTGAGGTGGGTGTGTGTTTATGTGTGAGTGTGACAGACATGACAATAGGGAATTGGGATGGAGATGGGGAAGAGGCAGGAGGTGGGGCGGAAGTTTGGGATAGGTGGAAGGCTGCCGTAAGTGAGGAAGCAATAACCTGAAAAGATCTCTGTAAGCCTCACATAGCACCCTGGATGCCTTCTAGGTAGGCCTCCATCTGTCGCTGATGGCTGCCTTTCATAGTGCCTTCTGCCCTACAGCGATGAGTCTCAGGAGGTCAATAGCCTCCTCACTCAGGAGAGAAGGTTGGGACAGGGGAAGGGGCTGAGGTTCTTGCAGCAAAAAAGATGGCTCCCCTCTTAGGGAAGTAGTCCCGGCCAATTAGGTGGGGAGCAACAGGGAGAGTGGAGATGGTATGGGGGTCAAGGATGGTGTTGTGCTGTTTCTGTGTGTTCGACCACCACTAGGGATTGCTCACTGGAGGTAGACTCTGCAGATGATGATGTTGAGTCTGTGTCCTCTGTGGTACCCCCTCACCTTCTGGGCCACTGGCTCCCTCTGTGTCTGTAGTGTCTCGACCGGAACCACTGTGGCCAGCTGCTTCCCCAACGATGTTGGCCCTGTCTCCTCCGCTTGCCTGGGATGATACTGAAATGACATTTAAAATAGGTTTACTGCATCTGCGTGAACACACTGGGCCAAGAGATTTTACCACAGAACATTTCTAAAGTGCACAGATCACTCCAGCTTCAAGGTCCAAAATAGCGGCTTCAACATTAGCATGAGCACATTCATGGATGCTACATGACCTGTAAACAGTTGCTCACAGTGATTGTTGTAACCACAGACAGCTCCAATTGCATGAGTGAACTTGTCTCAACGCCATCCTCATGCATCTACTAGGATACATGATCTTCTTACATACTTTGGCCCTTGTAGTATACCATAGTGACCTGATGTTATCAAATAGGATGGCTAGAACAAAATCATTTCAACAGAATCCACACAAGGCTCTGCAATCAGCAAATGGTCATGTACTTAAAACTATATACTGATGAAATGATGGTCAAGTAATACAGCAATATGTGCAGTAGCAGAAATTAGTTGACATGAAAATGCTCATTTCAAGCTGTTGACACTTCCTAATTGAAACTTCCTCATATGTCTACTGTCAGAATAGTCCAATTAAAGCTGTACTTAAGTAGCTTTGCTATGTATCACATGTAGCACAGAAAAGTAGACTGGAGGCAATCTGGTACAACGTTTTGGGAGATTTGTCAACATATATCCACAAGCATAAGAGTTCACCCAGGCCTAGGGACATCCACAATTCAGCTTGGTACTGGTGGCAGCATCATTCTTACATTGCATACCTAAAAGACAATAGACAATTGAAGGTTGTTGAGGCTGAGGGAATCTCCATGACATAAAGAGGTGGTTTCACTTTTATCCTAATGGGAAGGCACAGCACCGTACCCATTTGTATTGCAAACACAAATTGCCTTGTAATAGTGTAGACACTTACATATGATTCCTACATTTCTGCATGTCACTCCCTGATGCATGTCACCAGTCAATAAATGAACCTTGCCAAATCGACATGTGCAGTTCACATAATTGAAGACTCCCACATCTCTGCCATGAAAATTCAAATAGTGACAAAATACGTTAAGTCTTCTTGTCATGTCCTTCATTGCTTCATCATTTGGACCTGACCAATGACATTGAATAATTGGCTTAGGGTATGTGTCACCCACCTACCAATGTTCACACAATCCTGTCTATGGTAACAGATGAGCTGTATACCTATCACAAATAACTATTTTCAAATGCAGATTGGCCTACACACACATTTCGGATGGAATCAGACATCAACCTATGAAGACACTTAGATCAGGTTTGAAACAGTAGTGCAGATGATACTACAAAAGGGAATGGTACACATACCAACATGTTTTGCACTCTCATGTTACGGTAGATTCCCAACTTACCGATGGGAAGTATTGCCCAGTCACTGCACCCAAAGAGCACTGAATGCTATGTCACATGTAAGAGGACCACTGTCACATGAGACACAGTAGTGAGGTAGCCTCACTCCTGACACAATGAAGGCAGTGGGCTGTTTGGGACAACTGTCTCCCAGAACATCAAACAACTTTAGGTGATTTATGACTTTAGTCAGACATGTGTCTGCTCAAGTCAAACAATTGGCAGTTGACTGGGCTCTGCTTTGTTCCTGGTCTAAAAGACCATAGGGAAAGTACACTATCATGCACCTACTACCTGTCCTACACATTCAAAAAGTCTTATAGTGCGTTGGACACGAGTCACCCTCAATGGAAATGGCAATCTAACTTGTAGACTTCTCATCAGGACTTACCCCCTTAGACCTGCTGTTGGGCCCTCAACTGCCCATGCAGCTTAGAATAGGCCACCACCAGCATGCGGGCCATTAAGGTGGTCAGGGTGTGGCGTGCGTCCCGCATGCGTTGTAAAGACTTTCCCAGATGGACCTCTGTGATCTTCCGGTTGCAGCGCCTCACATTCCCCAACCTCTGCACTGCTTGTAGATACTCTGGCACCACACCTTCCTGATGATGCCCCTTCCATATGTCCCACTTCAGATGGGCATTTACCTGTATGGATACAAGAGAGGAAAAACCAGATTGTAAATGAAACGTTTGAGATATCAGTTGTGATGTGATACATTGTGAATACATCTAGCACGCTCATTTCTTAAAAGTTCACACCCAATTTGTGTAGTTTTCACATGCTGAGCACTATTAATACATAGATACACGCATTTGTTTCAATATTCTGACTATCCTCATACCTGGTCATGTCCCAAACTGACTAAGGCAGCCCACTAATATCATGAAGGCCAGGCCCATCTTACATGTACTATGATGTGAGAAACTATGGCACCGGAGAAAACAATGTGGCCTATTGAAGGCTAACCAACCTTTGCATTATTGTACTGACACCTTTACAGCCAGGACCCTTCAACTTGATGGCTATGGTCCATAGAGCCTGGTTCCCTAGCATAGACTACATCCTATGACTGAGTTCACTATGAACGGGCTGCCACATGTGTCAGTGAGAGCTTGCTCTCTGGGGGGGTGTAGACATATGTACTCATAGATAGCATATCATACTATGGGTGATGGAGTATGTGCGGCATGTACTAGCATCACAGGACACACCTTTTGCCATATACAGCACTGTTACTAACTGTGGGCAATGAACTCCGCTCCACCAGCGGAGGTTGCGGAGATTTGTTAACTACACATTACATTGAAAACACGGAATTCATGCAATAATTCCGACTCCGCCACGTAGCGGAGTAAGCTACTACACCCACAACCCTTTGATAAAACAACTTTACCTTTACATGCTAAAAAGCATATAACCAATTCACAAAAGTGAACTTTGAAAAATATACTAGGCAATGAGAGAGGTGATGATTTTGGGGTCACCCCTAACCTAGGGGGAGGGCAAGCAGATGCCTTGAACACAAAGAGCATATCATGCTGAACGATTCGTTAGTGGTCCCATCCTCCTAGGACCACCCCAAGCAAAGTTATGGGCAAAAATACAATGCCAACCAAAGGCCCAGCAAAGCATTATGGGGCGAGATTCTAGTGTGCAGTGAATATTATAGTATTAGCTCTCAGCTGAGCCGAGAGCCTGCCCCTTGAGGAATGTTTTGATATTGGATACTTGACACACCTCTTGCCTCTGTCTGCAGCCCTCTTCTCTCTTGCCTCTTTCTGCACTTCTCTTGCCTCTTTCATCACCTCTATTGGTTCTTTCTGTACTTCTCTTGCCTCTTTCTGCAGCCCTCTTCCCTCTTTCTGCACATCTCTTGTCTCTTTGTGTTCCTCTCTTGTCTCTTTGTGTACCCCTCTTGCCTCTTCCTGCACTTCACCTGCTTCTTTCTTCACCTCTCTTGCTTCTTTCTGCACCCCTCTTGCCTTTTTCTGCACCCCTCTTCCCTCTTTCTGCACCTCTCTTGCCTCTTTCTGCACTCCTATTCCCTCTTTCTGCACCTCTCTTGCCTGTTTCTGCACCTCTCTTGCCTGTTTCTGCACCTCTCTTGCCTCTTTCTGCACTTCTCTTGCCTCTTTCGTCACCTCTGTTGGTTCTTTCTGTACTTCTCTTGCCTCTTTCTGCACCACTCTTGCCTCTTTTTGCACCTCTGTTGCTACTTTCTGCCCTTCTCTTGCTTCTTTCTGTACCTCTCTTGCTTCCTTCAGCACCCCTCTTGCCTCTTTCTGCACCCCTCTTCCTTCTTTCTGCACCTCTCTTGCCTCTCTCTGCACCTTCCTTGCCTCTTTCTGCAGTTCTCTTGCCTCTTTCTGTACCTCTGTTGCTTATTTCTGCACTTCTCTTGCCTCTTTCTGCACCCCTCTTGCTTATTACTGCACCTCTGTTGCTTCTTTCTAGACTTCTCTTGCTTCTTTCTGCAGCTCTCTTGCAAATTTCTGCACCCCTCTTGCCACTTTCTGCACCCGTCTTCCGTCTTTTTTCACCTCTCTTGCCTCTGTCTGCACCCCTGTTCAATCCTTCTGCACCTTGTTTGCCTGTTTCTGCAACTTTCCTGCCTCTTTCTGCATTTCTCTTGCCTCCTATTGCACCACTGTTGCTTCTTTCTGCACCTCTCTTGCCTGTTACTGCAGTTCTCTTGCCTCTTTCTGCAGTTCTCTTGCCTGTTTCTGCACCTCACTTTTCTCTTTCTGCACCTCTCTTGCCTCTTTCTACACCTCACTTGCCTCTTTCTGCACTTCTCTTGCTTTTTTCTGCACCTCTCTTGTTTGTTCCTGCAACTCTCTTGTCTCTTTCATCACTTCTCTTGCTTCTTTCTGCACCTCTATTGCTTCTTTCAGCATTTCGCTTGCCTTTCTCTTCACTTCTCTTGCTGGTTTCTACACCTCTGTTGCCTCATTCTGCACCTCTGTTGCTTCTTTCAGCACCCTCTTGCCTCTCTCTGCACCCATCTACCCTCTTTCTGCACCTCTCTTGCCTCTTTCCGTACCCCTGTTCCTTCATTCTGTACTTCTCTTGCTTCTTTCTGCACCTCTCTTGCTTCTTTCTGCACACCACTTGCCTCTTTCTGCAGCCCTCTTCCCTCTTTATGCACCTCTCTTGCCTCTTTCTGCATCTCTCTTGCCTCTTTCTGGACCCCTCTTCCCTCTTTCTGTACCTCTCTTGCCTCTTTCTGGACTTCTCTTGCCTCTTTCTGCACCGCTGTATTTTTTTATGCACTTCTCTTGCTTCTTTCTGCACCCCTGTTGCCTCTTTCTGTACTCGTCTTCCCTCTTTCTGCACATCTCTTGTCTCTTTGTGTTCCTCTCTTGCCTCTTTCTGCACTTCTCTTGCTTCTTTCTTCACCCCTCTTGCTTCTTTCTGCACCCCTCTTGCCTTTTTCTGCACCCCTCTTCCCTCTTTCAGCACCACTTTTGCCTCGTTCTGCACTTCTCTTGCCTCTTTTGTCACCTCTGTTGGTTCTTTCTGTACTTCTCTTGCCTCTTTCTGCACCACTCTTGCCTCTTTTTGCACCTCTGTTGCTACTTTCTGCACTTCTCTTGCTTCTTTCTGTACCTCTCTTGCTTCCTTCTGCACCCCTCTTGTGTGTTTTTTCACCTCACTTGCCTCTTTATGCACCTCTCTTGCCTCTTTCTGCACCTCTCTTGTTTCTTTCATCACTTCTCTTGACTCTTTCTACACCTCTGTTGCTTCTTTCTGCACCCCTCTTGTCTTTTTCTGTACCCCTCTTGTCTTTTTCTGTACCCCTCTTGCATCTTTCTACATTGCTCTTCCCTCTTTCTGTACCTCTCTTGCCTCTTTCTGCACCCCTGTCCCTTTTTCTGCACCTCTCTTGCCTCTTTATGTACCTCTCTTGCATCTTTCTGTACTTCTCTTGCTGTTTCTGCACCTCTGTTGCCTCTTTCTGCACTTCAGTTGCGTCTTTCTGCAGTTCTCTTGCTTTTTTCTGCACCTCTCCTGTTTCTTTCTGCAACTCACTTGTCTCTTTCATCACTTCTCTTCCTTTTTACTGCACCTCTGTTGCTTCTTCTGTTCTTCTCTTGCCTTTTTCTGTACTTTTCTTGCCTGTTTCTGCACCCCTCTTGCCTCTTTCTGCATCCCTCTTCCCTGTTTCTGCACCTCTCTTGCCAGTTTCTGCACCTCTCTTGCCTCCATCTGGACCCCTCTTCCTTCTTTCTGCCCCTCTCTTGTCTCTTTCTGCACTTCACTTGCCTCTTTCTGCACCGCTGTTATTGTTTCTGCACTTCTCTTGCTTCTTTCTGCACCTCTCTTGCCTCTTTCTGCCCTTCTATTGCCTCTTTCTGCACGTCTGTTGGTTCTTTCTGCACTTCTATTGTCTTGTTCTGCACCCCTCGCGCCTCTTTCTGCACCTCTGGTCCTTCATTCTGCACTTCTCTTGCTTCTTTCTGCACCTTTTTTGCTTCTTTCTGCACCCCTCTTACCTCTTTCTGTACCCCTCGTGCCTCTTTCTGCACCCATCTTCCCTCTTTTTGCACCTCTCTTGCCTCTTTCTGCACCTCTGTTCCCTCATTCTGCACTTCTCTTGCTACTTTCTGCACCTTTCTTGCTTCTTTCTGCACAACCCTTGCCTCTTTCTGCAGTCCTCTTCCCTCTTTATGCACCTCTCTTGCCTCTTTCTGGACCCCTCTTCCCTCTTTCTGCACCTCTCTTGCCTCTTTCTGCTTCTCTTGCCTCTTTCGGCACCGCGGTATTTTTTTATGCACTTTTCTTGCTTCTTTCTGCATCTTTCTTGCTTCTTTCTGCACCCCTGTTGCCTCTTTCTGCACTTGTCTTCCCTCTTTCTGCACATCTCTTGTCTCTTTGTGTTCCTCGCTTGTCTGTTTGAGCACCCCTTTTGCCTCTTTATGCACCTCTGTTGCTTCTTTCTGTACTTTACTTGCCTTTTCTGCACCTCTGTTGCTTCTTTCAGCAACTTCTCTTCCCTCTTTCTGCACCCCTCTTGTCTCTTTCTGCACTTCTATTGCTTCTTTCTGCACTTCTGTTGCTTCTTTCTGCACCTGTCTTGCTTCTTTCTGCATCCCTTTAGCAACTTTCTGCAACCCTCTTCCCTCTTTCTGCACCTCTCTTGCCTCTTTCTGTACTTCTCTTGCCTCTTTCTGCACCGCTGTTGTTTTTATGTACTTCTCTTGCTTCTTTCTGCACCTCTCTTGCTTCTTTCTGCACCCCTGTTGCCTCCTTCTGCACTCGTCTTCCCTCTTTCTGCACATCTCTTGTCTCTTTGTGTACCTCTCTTGTTTCTTTGTGCATCCCTCTTGCCTCTTTCTGCACTTCTGTGTTCTCTTTCTACACTTCTCTTGCTTCTTTCTGCACCTTTCTTGTTTCTTTCTGCACCCCTCTTTGCCTCCTTCTGCAGCCCTCTTCCCTCTTTCTGCACCTCTCTTTCCTATTTTCTGCACCTCTCTTGCCTCTTTCTGGACCCCTTTTCCCTCTTTCTGCACCTCTCTTGCCTCTTTCTGTACTTCTCTTGCCTCTTTCTGCACTGCTGTTGTTTTTTATGCACTTCTCTTGTTTTTTTCTGCACCTCTCTTGCTTCTTACTGCGGTGAATAGACATTATATCGAATGATAAATATCGAATTGTAGTAATATCGAAGTTGTAATATCGAATGTTAGATAATATCGAATACATGAATATCGCAATCAAAAATATCGTTATTTTATTTCTTTAAAAATATCGAAGTACAAAATATCGAATAAGTAATATCGTAAGTAGATAATATCGAATTGTTAGTATTGTAAAAAATATCGAAAAAAAATATAGAAACTGTAAAATATAAATTTTTAGTCTATAATTAAATATTATGTATTGTTATTAATTTTGTATTATTAAAAATGTTTTAATATTAGTGTGAAAATGTATAAAAAAAAATTGTAACATGTTTTAGGAGCGGGATGTTTAGTTATTAGGGGTAAATGGTGGGGAGTATTTTAAAAATATTAGTGTAAATTTAGATATTAATTTTAAATTTTTAGAAATTAGAAATTAATTAAAAAAATGAAATTTATATTAAAAGTGTAAAATATATGTTTTTTTTAGGAGCGGGATGTTGGGTTATTAGGGGATAAGGGTGGGGAATAATTTAAAAATATTAGTGTGAAAATGTATAAAAAAAAATTGTAACATATGTTTTAGGAGCGGGATGTTTAGTTATTAGGGGTAAAGGGTGGGGAGTATTTTAAAAATATTAGTGTAAATGTATCTATTAATTTTAAATTTTTAGAAATTAGAAATTAATTTAAAAAATGAAATTTATATTAAAAGTGTAAAATATATGTTTTTTTTAGGAGCGGGATGTTGGGTTATTAGGGGATAAGGGTGGGGAGTAATTTAAAAATATTAGTGTAAATTTATATTTAAATAGAAAATTTATAGAAATTCGAAATTAATTTAAAAAACAAAATTTATATTAAAAATGTAAAATATATGTTTTCTTTTAGTAGTGAGATGTTGGGTTATTAGGGTATAAGGGTGGGAAGTATTTAAAAAATATTAGTGTAAATTTAGATATTAATTTAAATTTTTTAGAAATTCGAAATTAATTTAAAAAACTAAATTTATATTAAATATGTAAAATATATGTTTTCTTTTAGGAGCGGGATGTTGGGTTATTAGGGGATAAGGTTGGGGAGTATATAAAAAATATTATTTTAAATTTAGATATTAATTTAAAAATTTTAGAAATTCGAAATTAATTTAAAAAACGAAATTTATATTAAAAATTTAAAATATATTTTTTATTTTAGTAGTGGGATGTTGGGTCATTAGGGGATAAGGGTGTGGAGTATTTTAAAGATATCAGTGTAAATTTAGATATGAATTTAAAAAATTTAGAAATTAGAAAATAATTAAAAAAACGAAATTTATATTAAAAAGTTAAAATATATGTTTTGTTTTAGGAGGGGATGTTTCGTTATTAGGGGATAAGGGTGGGAAGTGTTATTTAAATAATATTTTAAAAATATTTATTAAGTAGAAATTTAAAAAATTGCAAATAATTAGAAGAAATAAAGTAATTTATAAATATAAATAGTAAGTTGTTTTTAGTACTGGGATGTTGGGTTATTAGGGGAAAATGGTAAAGTTGTTAATATTGTAAAACATATATATTTAGGGGTCGATTCCGATTCGGGCCGGAAAAAGCACCAACCGACTCGGATCCGGAAAAAATACCGACCGACACGTACCCGTGGCGCACGACACGCCAAGTACGATGCAAGGCGCGAAAAATCCGACCGACACGTACCGAAACCAAGTCGACCGACCGAGCCGCACGGAAAACAGCAATCCGGCCGGAAAAACACGCGAATCCAACCGACCGACACGCACCCGGAACAAATCCGACCGAAACGTACACGCGAACTCCAAATCGCAAAGTACGATGCAAGGCGCGAAAACCACGAGCGAGTCGGACGGAGGACAAGCCGTACGACCGACACGCATACAAAACCGAGCCGAAGCAACACAATACACCGCGACCGACGCGTACGCAGCATAGAAAACTGCACAAACACAGCGTGAACGAAACGGAGAACACCGTACGAGACCAATGCAGGGTCCGACTCGGTCACAAGAACGTTTCCAACATACACAAACAGCACAAAGGAAAAATCACCCAAAAAAAGGCCAAACAAGCAATTACCAAGCCAATAAATACTGGGGGGGTGGGGACAGAGAACAAAGACACACCCACAACTCCACCTATATAAAGGACACAAATCACTACCATGAGCCTTTGCAAATGCCATTCCACTGCCAGCACCCAAGAGAAAGCAACCACACACCCACAGCTCATCCCTCACACAAGCCACACACCATCAGCACACCAACAAATACCTACCTCACATACACCCAGCAAAACACACACTCACACACCCTCACCTGCACACCAACACACACATCACTCACCATCACCACACATCACCATGCCCCCAAGAAGAATCACAAGTTCCTAGATTGTGAATTGGAAGTCCTGGTAGACGAGATCCTCAGGGTAGAGCCACAGCTGTTTGGCACATTGGTCCAACAGACCCCCATGTCGCAGAAAACCAAGATGTGGGAGAGGATCATCAACAGGGTGAACGCCCAATCACCATGTCGGCGCACAAAGACCGACATCCAGAACAGGTGGTATGACGTGCGCAGGAGGGTACGGAAACTGCTGAAGCAAGACTACATCAACAGCCAACACACCGGCAGTGGCCCTCCTGCCAAGCCAATATACCTCAGGCCCTGGGAGGAGAAGGTGCGGGCCATCCTTCCGCCAGTGAGCATATATGGACTAGAGGACATCCCAGAGCCTGGTGAGTACACAACAAATGTACACAATATACTGCCACAAAACACACACACATCACTGTCAAGGGGAGAGTCAAACCATGCACTCATAGCAATTACACAGCAACCAGAACAGAATCATCCCAAAATGTGTATGTCAGTCAGATAAACACAACACATGCCATCAAAAAAGTCACATCCAACTGTGCCAACACATGTACAAACACAACCACAACTACAGCTAGGCAGTGGCACAAATAGAACTAACAAACACATCCACACATGTAGCCACCACAACAACACCAACACACAGTGAAGACCACTCAAAGGAAGGAATTCTGTGTATGCTGGCCAAGTCAGTGTAGCCAATAGCATCATGGGAGTCGCAGTCACACATATTGCCCCCCCCACAACTGTCCCATCAACACCACCATGAACCATGCGCACATCACAGGGAGTGGAGAAGGACTCACAAGATGGCTGACACTGGCTACTGCTGTGGGGAGCACAAGGCCCTGCTGGCAACTGTGCACCAACAAACAGCAGGACACCACTGACTGACATCCTGAGAGACAACTTCCACTCCCTGCAATGCAAGCACGTTCCATGGTGGGATATCTGGCTAGCTGGGTGGGAAGGGGGACTTGCAGCACTGACCATAGTCACAAGCACCTCCCCTCACACACACCCCAACACAAACTCCACAGAACCCACCTGGTAGAATGCAATGCCCCCCATCCTAACACAAGATCCCACAAAGCACCACCACCCTGGGTTATGTAGTGTGAAGCACAGGGACACTCTTGGGACTCTTAGCCAAACAACTGCCAGGACAACACTCCCAGCCATCCTGTCAGCACAGCCAGCCCACCCCACAGGGAAGCAGAGTCAAAAGGAAGGAAGCATGGCATGCTGGGAAGGGGGGTGGAGGCAATAGCATGATGGGAGTCGTAGTCACTGATATTGGTCACCCCCACAACTGTCCCATCAACACCACCCTGAACCATGCTCACATCACAGGGAGTGGAGAAGGACTCACAAGATGGCTGACACTGGCTACTGCTGTGGGGAGCACAAGGCCCTGCTGCCAACTGTGCACCAACAAACAGCAGGACACCACTGACTGACATCCTGAGAGACAACTTACACTCCCTGCAATGCAAGCACGTTCCATGGTGGGATATCTGGCTAGCTGGGTGGGAAGGGGGACTTGCAGCACTGACCATAGTCACAAGCACCTCCCCTCACACACACCCCAACACAAACTCCACAGAACCCACCTGGTAGAATGCAATGCCCCCCATCCTAACAAAAGATCCCACAAAGCACCACCACCCTGGGTTATGTAGTGTGAAGCACAGGGACACTCTTGGGACTCTTAGCCAAACAACTGCCAGGACAACACTCCCAGCCATCCTGTCAGCACAGCCAGCCCACCCCACAGGGAAGCAGAGTCAAAAGGAAGGAAGCATGGGCATGCTGGGAAGGGGGGTGGAGGCAATAGCATGATGGGAGTCGTAGTCACTGATATTGGTCACCCCCACAACTGTCACATCAACACCACCCTGAACCATGCTCACATCACAGGGAGTGGAGAAGGACTCACAAGATGGCTGACACTGGCTACTGCTGTGGGGAGCACAAGGCCCTGCTGCCAACTGTGCACCAACAAACAGCAGGACACCACTGACTGACATCCTGAGAGACAACTTCCACTCCCTGCAACGCAAGCACGTTCCATGGTGGGATAACTGACTGGCTGGGTGGGTGGGAAGGAGAGTCCGGCTGCCAACCAAACACAACCAATGCAGACCATGTTCACACCCCAGAAAATACATAGAAATGCCCAAATAATGCAGGACAATGTGCCACACCAATATCAACCCCTGACTGTGACGACTCAGGACAATGCAATGTACAGGCCCGCACCCAGAGGCACAGTCACAACTGTCATGTGTGTCAACCATTGATGCCTGCAGAAACATGACATACATTGTTTGTGTCTCCCAAAAACAGGTGATGATGGGGACACAGCAGCAGACGCTGAGGAGTCCCAGTCCCAGGCTCAAGAGGATGCCGAGCTCACTGGCGTCGTACAGCCTCTGTCCTCCTCGGACGATGAAGAACAACCTGGCACATCCGGTGCTAGTCAACATGCAGCACCAGCAGGACCACCAGCTGCAGCACCAGCAGGACCACAAGCTGCACCCCCTGCACCCACCCCTCCAACGACTGTCACCACGAATACCATCCCTGCCGACATGGACAGAATAAGGAGCAACACCAGCACAGTGACCCTGGCCAACCTGGGGCCATGGACACCACCACCACCACCAACCCCCAAGGTGGACCAGGGTTATCTGTGCGTGCCACTGCACACACTGCACATGTCAGCAGGGGTGGTGGGAGGGGTGGGAGACAGAGGTCGCTGCTTGCAGACGTTGCTGGTGTGCATGATGACCCACAACTGGTACGCATAGCTGATGCGTACCAGTCCAGCACCGGAGAGCTCAGCCAGGTAGTGGGGCTCCTCAGAGACATTAAACAGCAGCAGGCTGCCCATCATGCCCGCTTGGACTCCCACATGTCCCACGTGGAGTCACACATGTCCCGTGTGGACTCACACATGTCCCGCGTGGAGTCCAAGTGGGATGCACTGCATGAGATGACGGCGGTGCACAGGGACATTTTACAATGCCTCCGCCAGATGAACAGCAACCAGTCCACACCTCCCTGTGTGCCAACAACATCTGGTGCCGAACAAACTGCAACTGCCACAGGGAGGGAGGAGGACTCTGGCGGAGAGTCCCCTGCACTGCAGCAGCCTGCACTTGAGGGCCCCCCCAAGAAGAGGGGTCGTCCGAGGAGGGAAAAGTGAGAGGCCGATGGCCAAGCGCAACTCCCAGGAAGCCTGAACCTGTTCTGGATGTTCGCCTTTGTGCACAGACTGTTCACCCTGTTGACGGCAACACTACTCCCACACATTGCATGGGGAGTACAAGTTGGACCAATGTGTCAGACAACTGTGGCCCCGATACTGGGGATCCTGTCTACCCGGACTTTCAATTCACCTAGGAACTTGGGATTGCAAGATTCATGTACAGCACAACCCATCCTATGCACTATTAACACAAATGTATCACAATAAACACACTAATACACCATACTTGCCTCTGTCGTGATTCCAACGTGGGTGCTGTTATGGGGATGATGAACTGCAAAATTACACTGTGTATGCGAACTGCAACAGCAAGGACAACACAGGCATGTGAGTACAGGAAACGTGACACACATGAGGGAGACACACCACCAGGGCTACACGACACATACACACCTAGGCCATCTGACTCATTGCCTACACTGATGTTGCCAGGGAAGACGGTGCAATGCACAGACACCACACCCATTCCCAGTTGTAGTCAAGTAGCCCACAGGTGCAGTAAGCAAATGGCAGTCAAATATGTGACCACAGACAACGCACATCACAAAGTGAAGCACAGGTTTATTACACAGTTGCAACATGCCGTAACCACTACAGATGCAAGGTAACCCCACCTGGCAGCGGGCACACAGTCAACAACTGTAGACGGAAGGAAGTCCATGGGTGTGGCGCACATCACCTGTAGGGACACAACAGCTACCAGCCTGGATGTGCAATCACGTCGTCGGTGGACACAGTTGACCAAACGAATCTGAAAGTACCCTGTGAAGGACAGAAATGACACACAGTCAAAAGCAATGGAGTACAGGACAGAACAGCAAAACACATGCACAATACATGTTACAAGATACCCACCCAGAACCAAGTTAGCATGTCAACACTGTTGGGGAGTACAGCCCACCTGTTAGCACACATCGCAACACACATCCAGTCAAGTGGCCCATGGACACACTCCCACAGCACCAGAGCACCACCCACACATCATGCCAACTCACATCATTGACATGACACCTCAGGATACTCACATTCAGCTAAAGAAGTTGGTGATGAGCTGTGTGCGGACATCACCATCACCATCATCATCATCATCATCGTCACTGGCATCGTGGTCCAGGCCAGGATCCTCCACAGGTGGCGGATGTTGGTCATTGTCATCCTGGATGAGAGGCAACTCCTTCCGCACTGCCAGTTGTGGAGCATGCAGCAGACGATGATAATCTTGCACACTTTCGCAGGGGCATATGGGAGGGACCCTCCGGTCTTGTCCAGGCAGCGGAAGCGGCTCTTCAGGAGACCAAAGGTCCGCTCAATCACTCTCCTGGTCCGACCATGTGCCTCATTGTAGCGCATCTGGGCAGGTGTCACAGGGTTCCTGAGGGGTGTCAGCAACCACGGCATGTTGGGGTATCCCGAGTCACCTACGGACAGACAAGTGCACATTAGCTGACTTGGAACAGTGGGCGGAATACTACAGATCAGATCACACACAATGGCACAAAGTCAGTACACACCGACAAGCCAGGCACGCTGGTTCTGCATCTGTGCCATCATCCTGGGGATGCGACTACTCCTCATCACAAAGGCATCGTGTGCTGAACCAGGGAAACGGGCACACACGTGTGTGATGGTCATGTCTGCAAGACACACCACCAGTGCATTGACCAAGTGGTAGTGCTTGCGGTTCCTGTAGGCCTGCTCCTGGGCCTGTGGTGGTACCAAAGCCACATGTGTCCCATCAATGGAGCCAATGACATGCGGCATCCTCCCCAGGGCATAAAAGTCACTCTTCACGTCAGTGAGTCGTCGCAGTCTAGGGAAATAGATGTACCGGTTCAGGAAGAGCAACATTGCCGCCAAAACATCGCGGAGCACACGGCTGAACATGGTCTGTGACATCCCACCAGCAGTCGCCACAGTATGTTGGAAGGTACCAGTGGCAAAGAAGTGTAGGGCTGCCATCACCTTCACCTTGGGGGTCAGCGCTGTAGGATACGGCCGGCCAGGCTGCAAATGTGGGGACAACTGCACTGCCAAATCCTCAATCAGCTGCCTGGTGAAGCGGTACCGTCGGATGCTGTCCTGTTCCACCATCGTTGCCAGGTCTGGGAATGGCCGATGGACAGCAGGAGCCCTGCAGTGCAGAGGAGAAGTAAGCAAGATTGTCAGTCACCCCACATATGCGGCATTGAACACACTCAAGATCCCAACATACATCATTATGAGGCACAACTACATGAAGTGTGCAGTACCGGAAGGACATGTATGGTACATACATGGCCAACATCTGTCAACACGGTCCAACAGGTGGCATCAATTAGTCCCAGGTTGGCCCATTGGATATCATGAGGCCGTGTCACAGTTCCCATCTCCTGCTGCCGTGTCACAATAACCCCCACAGGGACATGTGAGGACAGATGTGCCCCAGGCACCACAGCTCAACGACAGGTACATTCCCAGGGACCCTGTAATGCCACATGGACACTGGCATTACATGGAGTATCATGTATACACCACAGCAAAACAACCATGACCCCCACAGGTAGTGGCCCCACTTGCCACGGCAGGACAGACATGGACGTCTGTGACACACACGCACAACATCAGAGTCCATGCACACACAACGTGGATGTGGAGACTGTCTCCCATTGTGCACATGAAATCAGAGACATTGTAAACACCACATGCACAAAGACTGTGGAGGACCATCACTATTGTGCCACTGGGACACCCTGGCTCAAACATACCGTCCCACATGGGACTCACGGGGTATGTGACATGACATACACATACACCACTGTGAAATGTGACCATGGCACATGCACAGATATGAACAGTTGCACATCACAGTGGTCACGTACACGTAACACCCAGGATCCTGTCCCCATGAACACGTGCACAGCCTGGGGGTGGCTGCCCACAGGTGACACCCACAGGACAACATGTACACCAACATACACACAATAGGAAATGCAGCCTTACATGCCTTATGATAAAGTTTGGACAGGCTGTCGTGTGGTAGGTGTGCCCCTCACTCCCTGGGAGCTATCTGTGGATGGCATATGTCCATCTGAGACAGGCATGCTGACATATGCCAGTCACATGTACAGTGATGCATTGAACTGCAATGGACCGATCGGTGCCTCCGGCCGGCCCATTGCTTTCAATGTGTGCGGGTACGCGTTGTACCCCTGTGCGCGTTGAACAGCAATGGACCGATCGGTGCCTCCGGCCGGCCCATTGCTTTCAATGTGTGCGGGTACGCGTTGTACCCCTGTGCGCTGCTGAACTGCAATGGACCGATCGGTGCCTCCGGCCGGCCCATTGCTTTCAATGTGTCGGGTACGCGTTGTACCCCTGTGCGCGTTGAACAGCAATGGACCGATCGGTGCCTCCGGCCGGCCCATTGCTTTCAATGTGTGCGGGTACGCGTTGTACCCCTGTGCGCGTTGAACAGCAATGGACCGATCGGTGCCTCCGGCCGGCCCATTGCTTTCAATGTGTGCGGGTACGCGTTGTACCCCTGTGCGCGTTGAACAGCAATGGACCGATCGGTGCCTCCGGCCAGCCCATTGCTTTCAATGTGTGCGGGTACGCGTTGTACCCCTGTGCGCGTTGAACAGCAATGGACCGATCGGTGCCTCCGGCCGGCCCATTGCTTTCAATGTGTGCGGGTACGCGTTGTACCCCTGTGCGCGTTGTACCGCAATGGACCGATCGGTGCGCACCCATTGACAATGGGCTTGCCTGGCAACGGACGCGTTTTCGAATTTCGAACGAGTCGGTTGCTGGAAAATCAGTTGGTCACCCACAACAATGTTGCAAAATCATGTATGTCATGAAGTTGAAGATTTGAAGGATGCTGTGGGCGTGTTTTGGTGCTGCTATTCCATGGATTGGCCAGATTCAGAAGATGCAAACGACTTGGACCTATCACTTTGGACACAAGGGACAGTATCTGCCTCTCCAGCACATATATATTGCTGGCTGTTCCCCTGAGAGCCCACTTGCCTGCACTACATGCTCCAGGACGACATCTGCCACTGCACTGCTGCTGTCTCTGCCCCTCTGGACCCTGCAACTGCCAGAAGAGGTGGCAGGACCTTCGGGGCTGGACCCGGAGGATTGCACGGGTCCAGCTGAAGCTGTCGCCTCCTCGCAGGAGGGGCGGAACACGGACCCTGACCCCCCACATGCTCCAGATCCTGGCGGTGGTCTTTCCAGACCTGGATGGGCAGCTGAAGGCCAGACAGCAGCAAGGAGGGGGTGAGTCAAAGACTGCACTGTGAACTCTGTATTACATGCTTTGTGCCCTCCTCTGGCCTGGTTCAACTGCCACAGTGCAGCAGTCATGTTGTCCAGGAGCCATGTCCCTCTATTGTGCACTGCCCACTGCTCATCTGATACCCAGGTGTGGCCCTTACAGTCAGGGAATTGTGTCACTTGGGACTGTGTCCTTGCAGTTTGCTTCACTAAAGGTGGGGGACAGCATCTGTTTCCCTGACTCTGTTGTGGGCATCATGGGTGGGTCCATTGTTCACACAACGCCTGGGTTTGGACATGTGATCTGCGTGTTGCTTTGATATGCGGTCCACTTGCTGAGCTGAGCCACCCACATGTGCCTGGGGTATGTGGCACACGCCCATGCAGCGGGTGGGAACAATGTTTGTGCCCCAGGAGTGTGCAGATTACGTGTGTCACACATACATAGCCAGCTATCCACTGTCCAGGGCA
>CAWUFW010022570.1:0-92508 GCA_963921515.1 Calotriton arnoldi
TGGGGCATATTATCAAGGAAGTGCGATATTTATCGCTAACCGCGCTTAGCGCGTTTTTTAACGCCGCCTATCGCTGGAAATTATCGCTGAGATAACACCCTATTAGTAAGGTTTATCTCCATAGCGATAATATTTCCAGCGATAAGCGGCTAAAATGCGAAAATATCGCTGGAAAACCAGCAATATTCTCGCATTAACGCTATGGTGGATTTAGCCTGACAATCCACCCCTATGCTACAAACAGGTAAGTCACCCTCAGTAGCAGGTGTAAAAATCTAGCGATAAACGCGCTTAGCGCGAATTATATTATCGCTTCGCCTGCCTTGCTAATAGGGGGTAGTTGTTTTAGCGACTGTTTACAGTCGCTTTAGTGGGAACGCCTACCTTGCATGTCATTAGCGATAATTATCGCTGGCATGCAAGGCGATGTAATAACCGGCCGCTATCGCCTGAAAGCTGTCGCTAACGCCTGTTAGCGACAGCTTGCTGATAGGGCGATATAATTATCGCCGCTTTAGCGGCAAAAACTGCCGCTAAAGCGGCGATAATGGGCTTGATAATATGCCCCTTTGGGGCATATTATCAAGGAAGTGCGATATTTATCGCTAACCGCGCTCAGCGCGTTTTTTAACGCCGCCTATCGCTGGAAATTATCACTGAGATAACACCCTATTAGTAAGGTTTATCTCCATAGCAATAATATTTCCAGCGATAGCCGCAAAATGCGTAAAATATCGCTGGAAAACCAGCGATATTCTCGCATTAACGCTATGGTGGATTTAGCCTGACAATCCACCCCTATGCTACAAACAGGTAAGTCACCCTCAGTAGCAGGTGTAAAAATCTAGCGATAAACGTGCTTAGCGCGAATTATATTATCGCTTCGCCTGCCTTGCTAATAGGGGGTAGTTGTTTTAGCGACTGTTTACAGTCGCTTTTAGTGAGGAACGCCTACCTTGCATGTCATTAGCGATAATTATCGCTGGCATGCAAGGCGATGTAATAACCGGCCGCTATCGCCTGAAAGCTGTCGCTAACGCCTGTTAGCGACAGCTTGCTGATAGGGCGATATAATTATCGCCGCTTTAGCGGCAAAAACTGCTGCTAAAGCGGCGATAATGGGCTTGATAATATGCCCCTGTATTCCTCTGGTGGATCATCTTCTTTGTAGAAGTGAAACATGTGTGTTACTGAATTGGATTCAGGAAATATTACCCATGAATAGAATACCTCTGTCTGAAAGGATTCATGTGCCTCTATCACGAAAACTGCTCTACCGCCTCTTGGTGGTAGGCCATGTTTTATGAGTTTTAGAGTGATGGCTCTTCTTAAGTTTGGAGCGATGTCTATAACACCCTCCTCGGTTTCATTTAAACCTGTAATGTTAAAAACTGCTGGTAGGGCTGGATCAGCCACAGCTACACCGTCTCCGGCGTCTTCAGTCATTTTGTTTTTTGAAAAATGTAGAACAAGTTTCAAGGAAACAAAGATAAGGTGCACAATATTTTGGAACACTGTATCCTTCAACGTTGAGCAAACCAAACAGCTAATATATAGGGTACTGCCCTATGTAGCCGTGGCGGATATTAAACCCTGCCCACTCCAGACGTCTTTTGAAGTATATGGGTAGGGGTCTTGAGAGAAAAAGGCACGGCTGAGTTACTCAGTATCTAATGTTGAATTACCGCCTTACCAAACTTTGGGCGCCATGTAGTGTAGCTCCTATTTCCCTAATAGGCTCTGCGCATTGGAATAATATATCCTATAGGTTTGACATAGGACTAAGGTCAGTATGTCCCTATCGAGTATATTAAACTTAATTACTTGTGCCAGCTAGCTCAGAGGCCACTAGAAACTCCTTGATAACAAGAAGGGAGTAGTTTCTGGCAGCCGCAAAACATGACCACTGTGTTTCCCTTTAGAATCAGAACGTATCCCAGAGTCGTGGAAACAATAGATAACTATTTCACTCAGCTCAGTCGTGCATGCTTAGTTTTCTCCAAGTTACACAGAAAGAAATAGACGGGCGTTTCAATAAAGGATTTATTGAACAGTCTTGTTTCTGGTGTAAGTAAAATGTGCTGTTACGATCACAAGACAGTATGCGAGATAAATAATGTACAGTGTGAGCAGTAGAAATAAATAATACTGCGAGAGCATTATCTTTTAGTACATATGCTGTTACATAAATAACACAGACTAAAAATGCGAGTACTCATACGATGCGTTGCTATGCTAGTTCTACCCCAATGTACCTAACCTAACCTAGGTGTAGGAAGAGGGAAGAAGTAGGTGAAGTATTCCTTACTATGGTATACTAAGAGTATGTTAAGCCTAGTATGCCTAGTATGCCAAGAGTCCCTCTAGGTTCTAATCAGCTCCATACCTGAAGAATGAGAGAGGTTGGAATCTCTTTGCCAGACTCGAACTCTAACACCCCGCAAGGGAAGTCAGATCACTGGAAGCTGGACTCTCTGCATGCAGGGATGACAGCGTCTTCTCAGTGCGTCAGGCCGGGAAACGGGCTCCTCTGAAGTCGAGGTCTCCTCTGGTTTACAAGGGCTAGGGAAGGTATATTTATACCTGAGAGTACCTAGGAATGTTTAGTATTGACGTGAGTCGGACAGCAAAGAACGTCATGAATGAACCCCTAAGGAATAACGGTTCATACATAATATATGAGACCTTGAAGAAATCAATAGTCCTGGACTAGGGAAACTCCCGCAGCCTAAGGGTCTGTTCTTCATGTGCTCGTTGTGACGTTAGGGTGGACGGATGTCGGAGACCATGCCTGTATTTGGAGTGCATGGTTTAATGCCTAAATAAGGCCTGGGAATTTATGCCTATATAAGGGCAGGGCGAATTGTGCCTATATAAGGACATGATACTGGAAAGCCCGTTTATGGACACCCTAAGAGGAATACAACACCTCCATGCCACTCCACCCCACTTTACTCCCCTTTGCTCAATGACAAACTAGTCCACTCAATTCCACACCACTCCACTGTACGACACTCCACTCTATGACACTCTATGCCACTCCACTCTACCACATTCTACTCCACTCTATGCCTCTCCACTCTGCTCCACTCTACGACACTAAATAGCGCACCACTCTACAACACTCCACTCTGCGACATGACACTCTACGCCATTCTCCTCCACTCTACTCTATGACTTTCCACTGGATGACACTCCAATCTATGACACTCTTTCATTCTATTGCACTCTTTGCCACCTCACTCTACACACTGCACTCTACACCACTGCACTCTGTTCCACTGTACTATATGCCACTGCACTCCACGCCACTGTGCTCTATTCTGCAACACTCCAGTCTACGCCACTGCACTCTCTGCCACTCTCTATGCCACTGAAGTCTATGTCAGTCCAATCTACTCTACGCCACGCCACTCTACTCCATGTCACTCCACACCACTCTATGCCACTCCGCTCTATGCCACTCCACTCTATCAATCAATCAAAGAACATTTATAGAGCACACAGCTGCTTCAACCAGAAGCGTCCAGATGCTAAAAACAGATATTGATCACTGAAAACGAGTAAATGCGATAAGGCTAATCTTTATTGAAAAGAAAGGTTTTCAGATCCTTCTTAAAGGTTGAAACTGAGGCGGCTTTGCGGAGCCCAACTGGGAGAGCATTCCAAAGCTTGGATGTCAAAACCGTAAAGGATCTTCATCCCTTTCTGGCTCTAGAGAATTTTGGAACTTGCAAGAATAGAAGATTGTTCATCCTAAGAGCTCGACATTGCTTATATGGGCGAAATCTCTTTCTCAAGTATGCGGGGCCCTCTTCCACACAGGCCCTAAATGCAAAAGTAAGGGCTTTGAATTGAATTCGCTTTTTGACAGCCAGCCAATGAAGTTGTTTCAGGTTAGGTGATGTAGACTGCTGGTATGGAACTCTTCGGATCAGTCTAGCTGCGGCATTTTGGATACTCTGAAGTCTTTGAATTAGGTAGGCTAGAAGTCCTAGATAAAGACTGTTTGCATAGCCCAGATGGGAGGTTACCAGTGAGTGTACCACTGTCATACGTGTATCCTCTGGGATCAAATGCAAAAACTTCTTTAGCGATTTGAGTAATCTGGGTGGAGAAAGAGAGGCTCGAATCAAATACTATTCCCAGGTTTCTGGCTGTGGAAGCATGGGTTGGGGGGTGGATTCATTTCCTCAGGCCACCAAAGACTAGGAGGAGGTGGGCCACAAGAAAGAAAGCAAAGAACATCATTTTTGTCAGAGTTAAATTTGAGAAAATTGGTGTACATCCAGCCAGCGACTTCCTTTAAACACTCCTTGAGCTTATTGAAGTCTGAGCATAAGTGTTGCTGGAATGACAATAGTAGTTGGGTGTCATCTTCATAAGATGCCACCTGCACACCCTAGGACTCAATGAGCTTGGCTAGCAGGGCCAGGTAAAGATTGAACAAAGTAGGAATAAAAGCTGAGCCCAGTGGAACACCAAATAGAAGAGGCTTAGAGTGGGATAAAAAAGGATGAAGAAAAACCCGCTAGGATCTATCCCTCGGAACCTACTTTAGCCAAGAAAAGGCCATAAGTTGTATGCCAGCCAGACTAAGTCTGTTCAGAAGGGTGGCATGTGAGACTGTATCGAATGCTGCTGTTAGGTCCAGCATAACAACCATCACAGATCGATCACTGTCCAGATGTTTTTTAATATATTCAATCACTTTCAACAAGGCAGTTTCAGTACTCATACCTTGCCGAAGCCAGACTGTGAGTCATGCAACTGGCCAATAGATTCTAGAAAGGAGGAGAGCTGGCCATTAACCCATTTTTCCATGATGTTGGATGCTGCATGTAAAAGGGAGATGGGCCTATAATTTTTCAAGGTAGGCTTCTTAAGTAAGGGCTGGAGAAAAGCTTGTTTCCAATCAGAAAGGAAATAGCCAACTTCTAGGGAGGTGTTCAGTATTTTATTGAACATGGGGTTGATGTAGAGGCAATTAATTTTAAGATCCGAGGTGGGCAAAGGTCTGCTGGAGATCCTGATTTGCATTTCTCAAGCTCTTTCTGTGAGAGTTCCTCAAAAATTATAGGAGAATGTGTGAGTAGATGACTTTGTTCTACCCCTGGGTCTTCCAGCACCTCCCGTGTTAGGCTGGTGGAAAAGGTAACATACATTTTCTGAATTTTATCTTTGAAAAAGATGATATATCATCCCAGAGTTCGCATGAAGGGCAGATTTTACTATTTAGCGCCCCAGGAGAGAGAAAAGAGTGAATAGTTTTTGATACCTCTACGCCACTCTACTCTACGCGCCACTCCACACAGGCCCTCTCTGCGCCACTCTATCCCATTCCACTACACACAATGCCACTGTACGCCACTCTTCTCTCTCACTCTACTTTACACCACTCTACTCTACCCCATTTCATTCTATCCCACTTGACTCTACCCAACTCTACTCTATGCCACTGTACTCTACACCACTCTACTCTATGCCACTCTGCTCTGCTCCACTCTGCTGTACACTACTCCAAACCACTCCAGTCCACTTTATGCCACTCTGGTCCACTCTACACCACTGCAATCTAATCACTGCACTGTACACCACTCTGTACCATTGCACTCTGTGATACTGCACTACACGTCACTCTAATATATTCTGCCACACTCTACGGCACTGCTTACTATCCCACTCTGCTCTACACCACTCTACTCTGCGCCACTGCACTCTGCAACACTGCTCTTTACGACACTGAACTCTATTCTGCACCACTGTATGGCAGACCACTATAGGCCACTGCACTGTAATCTGCACCATTTTCCTCTACATCACTGCACTGTACACCACTCAACTCTCTGCCAGCGATTGTCCGTGCAGGTAAGAGCGGCGGGGCAGGGCAGGAGGGTGGGGGAATTCGACAGACGACAGAATAGGGAAAATTAAATAACTAAATAAATCCCATTCCGTCGTCTGTCCGCTTAACCCTGCGCCGCCCCAATGAGCTTACCTGCACGGACCGCTGCTGCTGTCTGCAACTGCACTCTGCGCCACTCTACTCTGCCACACTCTACTATGCAACACTCTACTGTATGCCCCTGCACTCTACACCACTGCACTCTACTCTGCACCACTGTATGGCAGTGCATTATATGGCACTGCACTGTAATCCGCCCCACTCTACTCTACGCCACTGCACTGTAAACCACTCTACTCTGCATAACTGCACTTTGTGCCACTCTAATCTGCATTACTCTACTCCACTCTACAACACTGCACTTTACACCACTACACTCTACTCTGCACCACTGGACATCACTGCACTCTACACCACTCTACTCTATTCTGCACCACTCTACTCTACTCCACTGCACTGAACCCCAGTGCACTATACGCCACTCTACTCTACTCTGCACAGCTGTACGCCACTCCACCTTTCACCATTCTACTCTACTCCGTTCCACTCTACTCTACGTCACTGCATTCCACGCCACTGCACTGTACGCTGCACCACATTACTCTGTGTCACTGCACTCTATGCCACTTCATTCTACGTCACTCCACTCTACTGTATGCCACGCCACTCTACTTTATGCCACTCCACGTGAGGACCAGGCGACGCTGAGGAGGACCAGGAGCCATACACGAGCTGTCCCATGAAGGATTTCGAGTGCTGAGGGGTCGGTATCCTGCGGTAGCACCAACAAGCCTTGGCAAAGGTAAGCAACACAGGAATGAAAGAAGAAGCAGCGTCCGGACCAGCAAGGTCCAGGGGATTCACCAAAGGCAGGGGAGTTAGGGCAGGCCCCGAGCAATCAGGGGAGCCCAAGAGAAGCAAAGTTGACCCTCAACTGGACCCACAGGTCGGAGGCACTGGAGTCGCGAGAGGACCTCAAGCAGCTCACCAAAAGATGCAAGCCACGATGCACATGATGTGGTGTGGTTGAAGATTCTGGTCACTGGAGGTGCTCGAGGTTGGGGCTACTTGGAGCCCAAAGATCTTCTTGGAAAGAAGCCAACAAGCCTTTGCAACTGCAAGTTGGATGCGGTGCACAGGGGTTCGGTTATTGCAACCCCCATGAGGGATACTGGCTTCAAACTTGGTGAGAGGACAGGGCAGGCCTCAGGAGCTGTGGAAACCCACCACCTGTGTTGCAGAGTCCAGAGGAGCTCAGGATCTGCAAACCGGTCGATTTCGTTGTGGTGCCTGCAAATGCAGGGGAGTGACTCCTTCACTCCAAGGAAGCTTTCTTCAAGTGTCTTTGATGCTTCACAAGCCTTGGAAGGTTCCTGTATGATGCACAGGGACAGACGATGCAGCAGAATGGAAGGGAGACAAAGTCAGGCCCAAACGAAGTCCAGCGAAGTCCAGAGTGCCCAGACGGTAGATGTGCAGTGGTGTCTGATCTGAATCTTATCCCACAACGAATCTAGGGACCTATGCAAAGTAAGCCCTTAAGTACCCTAGGGAAAGGGTTGGGAAGATTCAGGGGACCCTCCCAGGGGAGGGTCTGGACAGGGGGGAGGTTACTCCCATGTCCTTTGTCCAGTTTCGTGCCAGAGCGGGAGCCAACGGCTCCCAGGACTGGTTTGAACTGGACTATGCACAGGGACACCAAATGTGCCCCTCATGCAGACTGAGTGGTGCTGGCAAGCGCACCCACCCCATCCCAATACACTAAATCCTGACTGGGAGGTGGTCCCACCTCCCTGTGACAGGATGCCTATTGTTCTGCCTTCCCCTGCTCGAGCCTGGCTCAGCAGCAGGAGGACAGAATCATGTCTCTGGGCGGCAGCAACCATTTTGTGCTGTCCGGTTCAAGAAGGCTGGTACCGGGAGCACTGAGAGCCTAACGGAGGGCTCTTTCAGTGCTTGGAATTATACTTCCCACACCGTTTATGGTGTGGGAGTATGATTCCAACATGTTTGATACCAAACATGATAGGATTCGTTGCAGTCATTTTCGAGATGGTCATCGCGTAGTTACGCGGTGCCCCTCTATATAGTATATGGCTGCTTCACTGACAACCCGGGAGAATGGACTCCGTAGGCTGCAGGGGTGTCCTGCTCATGCAGGGGCACCCTCTCACTTAGAACCAAGCACCCTGCCTTCAGGATTGAAAAGGCCTTGTAGGAAAGTAGGATCTGCTTCTTATGGTTACCCCCACTTTTTGCTGGATGTAATGCTGTTTTTGACTAGTCTGACTGGGATCCTGCTAATCAGGACCCCAGTCTATCTGCTTTCTCCCTAAACTGTTATGTTATGTAGTTAGGTACACCCCAGATTGGATACTGGGGTACCCTTGTCAGTCCCTAGTATATGGTACCCATGTACCCAGGGCATAGGTACCCCAGAGGTCTCCCATGGGCTGCAGCATGTATTATGTCACCCAGGAGAGACCATTCAAAATGGAACTACAGGCCTGCCATTGCAGCCTGTGTAAGTCGGTGCATGCACCACTTACTTAAGATATAGGGTCACTATATCTAAGGGTCACTGCACTTAAAACCTATAAGTCACCCCTAAAGCAGGCCTTTACAAACCTGAGGGCAGGGTGCTTGGTTCTAAGTGAGAGGGTGCCCCTGCATGAGCAGGACACCCCTGCAGCCTACGGAGTCCATTCTCCCGAGTTGTCAGTGAAGCAGCCATATATTACTATAGAGGGGCATTATGCGACTGCGTGATGACCAACTCTAAAACAGCTGAAACAAACCCTATCATGTTTGGTGTCAAACATGTTGGAATCATACCCCCACACCAGTAACCGGTGTGGGAGGTATGATTCCACCCCTCAGAAGCGTCCTTCGTGGGGCTCCTGGTGTTCCCGGTACCAGCCTTCTAACTCCGGACAGCACAAAATGGGTGCTGCCGACCAGAGGCACATTTCTGCCCTCCTGCTGCTGAGCCAAGCTTGAGCAGGGGAAGGCAGAACAATAGGCATCCTGTCACAGGGAGGTGAGACACCTCCCAGACAGGATTTAGTGTATTAGGGCTGGGTGGGTGCGCTTGCCAGCGACTGAAAGTCTGCATGAGGGGCACATTTGGTGTCTCTGTGCATAGTCCAGTTCAAACCAGTCCTGGGAGCCATTGGCTCCCACTCTGGTGTGAAACTGGACAAAGGACATGGGAGTAACCTCCCCCCTGTCCAGTCCCCTGAATCTTTCCAACCCTCTCCCGTGGGTACTTAAGGGCTTACCTGGCTGTAGGACATTAGATTTGTCGTGGACAAGATTCAGAAGTGAAACCACTGCATTTCGACTGTCTGGGCACTCTGGACTTCGCTGGACTTCTTTTGGGCCTGACTTCGTCTCCCTCTCAGTCTGCTGCATCGTCTGTGCCTGTGCACCGTACAGGATCTGTGTAGGACCTGTGGAGCATTCAAGACACCTGAAGATAATCTCCCTTGGAGTGAAGGAGTCACTCCCCTGCATTTGCAGGCACTGCAACACTGCTGACCGGTCTGCTGATCCCAAGCTCCTTCGGACTCCAAAAGGCTCAGCAACACAGGAGGTGGGTTTCTACGTCCCTCGAGGACCGAGCTGCCCTCTCACCGAGTTTGAGTTCAGAATCCCTTGTGGGGGCTGCAATACCCGAACCCCTGTGCACACCGTACTTTTGCAAGTGCATGTGCTTGTTGGCAATCCTGCGAGAAGTGCATTGGGCTGCAAGTAGCCCCAACCTCTGGCAACCTTTCCTACAAAGATCTTCAACCACCTTGCACCGTGTGCCCCGTGGCCTGTTGTTTTGTGAAGCTGCCAAAGGTCCTCTCACGACTCCTGTGCCTCCGGCCTGTGGCCAATTGATGGTCATCTTTAATTTCCTTGGGCTCCCCTGATTGATCAGGCTTGCTCTGACTCCCCTGTTTGTGGTGAGTCTCCTGAACCTTGCTGGTCCAAACCGTACACTTCCTTGACTTCCTGCGTGGGTTGCTTTTGCCAAGGCTTGTTGGTGCTCCTGCCGGACACCGACCCTTCAGTACTCGACATCCTTCGTGTGACAGCTCGCATCCGGCTCCTTGTTGTCCTCAACATCGCCGGGTCCTCGCAACTGCAGAGTCAAGGTCACCGTCAACTATCCTGAAGCACCCGACATGGGTGGGCATTCGTCTACCGAGCCCCTGGTCACTCTCAAGTGACCCAGACTCTGTCCCCTCTGCTTTCTGGTACTCTTCGTCAAGAATCCACGTTTGGATTCCACCGGACACTTTCTCCCCTTCCAGCAGCAGCTCTTCTTCAAAGTCCTCTATTGGGTTCGCAGTTGGTTTCCGACGCCACTTCACACCTATGCACCCGGCTTCCCTGGGCTAGGTAACTTGTGTATTTCAGTATCCACGGGTGGGGTGGCTCTCCAACCTTCTGTCTTCCACGGGGTTTCTTCGTAGTCCACTGGGAAGTGTCCACAATCCTTAAAATTCCAACCGCTACTTTCACATAGACTTGTACTTAGCACGCAGTCGTGTTCCCACACTGCACACGCACTCCGTGGGGTCCCTATCTACTCACGTGGGTGGTTCCTTGGGGTCCCAGCAATTCTACGTCCTCTCAACATTGTCCTGACTCGAGTCGTGGTTCTTACACCACTTTCTTAGTATATGGTTCGGTCCCCCCCTGGGGCCCGCTGTGTATTAGTGCTATTTACTGTGATTTCTGTGCTATAGTATTGTGTGCTTTGTGTGTATCTCAGTGTGGGAGATACTGGAACGTACTAGAGAGTATTATATAATAAATACATATTTTGATAAATACCTTGTGTGGTTCCCTTTCATTTAATCTATACTATAAGATTGCATTCTGGTAAAACAAGCTGCTTTACACTCCTTCAAGACTAAGACTAAGCCTGAAGGCTGCTCTCCACAGCTACCACTTGGATAGCTTTCTGAGGTTGTCTGGGACCTCTTAAATCACCATAGGGGTTGTCTGGACTGGTGCAAGGTGCCCACTTACATTAGTGGACAGCAGATAAAAGGCCAGCCTCTCACAGGCCTGCTATAGGGGTGACTTATAGGTTTTAAGTGCATTGACCCTAGATATAGGAAACCTATATCTTTAGTAAGTAGTGCTAGCACCAGCTTACACAGGCTGCAATGGCAGACCTGTAGATCCATTTTGAATGGTCTCTCATGGGTGGCATAATACATGCTTCAGCCCATGGGAGACCTCTGGGGGTACATATGCCCTGGGTACCTTAGTACCATATACTAGGGACTTTTAGGGGACCCCAGTACCCAATCTGGGATGTACCTAAGTACTGAACACAACAGTTTAGGGAGAAAGCAGATAGACTGGGGTCCTGATTAGGAGGATCCCAGTCAGACTAGTCAAAAACAGCGCAGCACCAGGCAAAAAGTGGGGGTAACCATAGAAGTAATTCCTACTTTCCTACACTTGTCAAAAAAGGCACCATTCGCTTAAAATAACCAGTTCTGAAGGTGCTAAAGATCATACTACTTGCAGTCTTTATACCATGGTGAAAACTTTACAGATAGTCCAACTTCTGAAGCAAAACAAGCACATGTATATAGGTTAGTATTCTATGTAGAAACTGTCATGCTGAGACGATTCTGTCTAATAACTCAAGGCTGCTCACAATACTTAGTATCTACTACGACCAAAAACTTGTGTGTACCATACTGCACACAAGTCATCAACTGTCATCTGCACACAGAGTTACTCTTCAATACAAAGATTTATAAAGTGTTCAATACCTCTACACACCTATGATGCATTAGAAGTACATGTGTTTTGTAAACGCTTGCACCCATTAGAAGGACACAGGCTGTACAAAATTAGGTAGAAAAGTAATATGGTAGTTACCTGCCACTATGTAAACTATAAAACAAACTAACATACTCATTGGATGATGTCATCAGTGATGTCATTTGAGATGTCATCAGTGGTGTCATAAATGATGTCATAGAACATGTCATGAGTGATGTAATATGTGAGGTCATAAGCAGTGCATGGCGTGGCGCAAGTTGTAGTTAACTCTGCTAACTATAATTAGTGAATTTCTCCGTTCTTTAGCTCAAAATGTTAATGTTGTCACTGACATATTTACCTAACTATAACGCCACCTTAACCTTTGTTTTTTCCAGTGAATTTATATATATTTATATATATATTTGCATGGCCATACATACACATATAGGTAATGCATAATTATACATACGCTTTTCTGTACATTACTTTTTTATTTTGTGTATATATATATATATATATATATATATATTTATATTTATTTATATCTATTATCGGGCTTTCTGGAATTGTCATGCTTGTAAATGTTGATGGTGAACTACCAGGTGACCTCTTTCATTCTTTCATATGGCCTAAACTTCACTAAAACGCGAAAACTCATCCAATGCAACAATCTGTACAACACAAGCTGCATACTGTACCGCCCCATCCCCTGCTTCCCTTTCTCTGCAGGTGTAAATGACCCTCCTGCTGCTTTAGGCACAAAAGAACATCCGTGATGGGTGACTTAGGTCCAGTGGCGGCTGGCAGGGAACGGAGGTGGTGGGCCGGTGGGATTGGGGGGGGGTGTTTAAAAAAGAAAACCAACAAAAAAAGCCCGCCTACCTTTTTCCGCAGCTGCCGTCTCTCCGGTGTTCCTTCTCTTCCTGGCAGGGCCGGAAGCAGGAAGCACCCGGGCTCTCCAAATCCAATCACAATGCTGCAGTGCAGCTTTGTGATTGGTCTGAGTGCCGTGGTTTGGTGCTCAGATGGAGACTGGCGGCCTGGGCATGTTCCCCACCAGGCTGTGTAATGCAGCCTGGTGGGGAACATGCTAAGTGTGCATGACGCTTTGGCCGGGCCAAGACGGCCGGCCAAGCAGTCATGCACACTTTGACAGTGTGCACTCAACACTCCTCCCAGCCCCGCCCTGCCCTAACCCAGCCCCATAGCAAAGAAAAATAAAATGATAATAAAGTTATTATCATTCTTTTTTCTTTTTTTCTGCTCTCAGAGCAGTGGGGAGGCGCTCCTCCGCCTTAGCGGAGGAGCTGCCCCTGCATTTAGGTCGAGTCGAAAAGAATGAGGGAAAAGTTTCATTGCAATATACAGGAGAAAAGAACCTCCATCTCCGCCCCGTAAACTTTACGAAGGGATGTTGCCCCAGAATCACAGCACTTCCGGATATATGCAGATCACTGGGAATGTTTTAGCTTCAGAGTGAAAGCCTTGTTGATCATTATTTTAAAGACACACCGTCAACCTGGTGAGCCTCAAACCACGCCACATGTCATTGTTAAACATTTATGAGAAATGTCTGGCAAAGCTACATATAGACTACTACACGATTCAGATTATAATATCCTTCGACCCTTTGCTTGATTTCCCTAATCCAAAAAGGGGGCATCACCCAGTGAAAATGTGCATTTCAGAACATGGAAGAAAAGCATGGAAGTAGCGCGCTGAGGCTTTTCATGCCACTAGGGAAAACCCTGCAGCAACAAATGATGGACGGAATGCTGAATATATCAAACCTTCACTCAGCAGTATCCGGTGAGTTCAAGAAGGGAGGTAGGGCATTCCACGGAGACTCCCAGAGACGGGTGAGTTGACGTTAAATATGTCAATTAAATGATGCATTCGTTTGCTCAGTGATGCACCCCATCTATTTATTAATTCAACCATTTTTCCAATCACTATCCCATTTGCATTGCTATTGAGTGGCTCTCACTGTGTCCCATAATATCCTGAGGCTGCTCTCACTCCTTAATGTCCTTGGCAAGTGGAGGGCATGCTCAGTATTTAGCCGGACTATAGAACCACGCGCTACTTGCCATGTCCTTAATGTCCTTGGCAAGTGGAGGGCATGTTCAGTATTTAGCCGGACTATAGAACCACGCGCTACTTGCCATGTCCTTAATGTCCTTGGCAAGTGGAGGGCATGTTCAGTATTTAGCCGGACTATAGAACCACGCGCTACTTGCCATGTCCTTTTGCCTTAAAACTGAAGTCATTAAAACAGCTGCTAGAACCCTTTATCTCAACAGGGCAGTAGGGCCACTGTCCTATTCAGTCATCATTTAAATGCCTCCTCCTGACTTTAAGGCCATATATGGTTTCCTGCTTTATCCCAGGACATGCTACATGTATTTCCTCCCGTATGCATTTTAATATTCATTGCAATGTTCCTCTTTATGTTGTCATCTCGATAGTCACTTCTGCTTTGCGTTACTTTCTGCGAGTGCGTCATCTGTTCCAGGCAGGGTGTAGTATTACTATAGCGCATGCGCACTGGCCAAGGACCTGTCAGAGCCCAGCCGTGGGAATAAAACAGGCCTCGGTTCTGATGTTTGTTGATAATAACTGCAGTCTGCAGAGCCAGAGGCTGATGCAAGCCCAGCTATCTAGTGACTTGCAGACGTGCAGTACCCACATATTGCGTTGCTGCAAACCCAAATTTCCAGATTACAGCAACAACATCTTGTTGTTGATTAAGTGCAGCTTTCTGATGAGACCTACTTCAGACGCATAGTGCGTGTCCCTGCGTGCGCGTGTGCGTGTGTCGGATATCTTGTTGTGACTACCACCGCGCATGCGAGGGAAGCTGGTACTGCTGCTGCACGTCACGATGTGCGTACTCTGCGCTCGAGAGAAGCTTGCTCTGCTGCCTGTGCTGATTTGATAAATGTGTACTGTTAGGGATAACTTGCCTGGCTACTCTACGTCAGTGCCTGTACTATGTGGTTTAGTAAAGCTTAATATAGCCTTATCAATATACAAAAGCAGAAACGATTGTCTTTGCCAATGCGAGGTTGCTCAAGACAAATACACATTGGTATGGATAAGATTATACTGAGCTTAACACACACAGCACAGGGCAACATGAGCAGCTAGGCTGCAGGTGGACTAGCCTTATCGGTCGATGTTGGCTTCTATATATCTGTGAGATATCCGAGACAAACACACTTGCGTGTCGAACACATATTTAAATAACACCCTCTCTTCCGCTGGGCAGTAGTTGGGGTCTCACCTGGATGCTCACACTGGATCTGTTCCTCGTAGTCAAGAACTCTGGTGATTTGCATTGTTTTCAATAATCTTTCAAAGACTTTCGAGCGTCAGAGAGAATAGGGTCATGGCCAGTTGAATGCATGATGAGGCCCATTTCAAACAAGCATTGTCAAAGCTAATAGGCCATGCCTTCCTCTTCTTGGTGGTTGCTATTTTTGTTTTGTAGAAGAAGGGAAGGTATGAAGTAACCTGTGTTGTATGTATCTGGTTACTTACTCCCTAGCTGCTCAGCCAGTGTGAATGTGATGCATGGAATGTTGGTGTGAGAGTCTTGAATGGAATGTTTGGGTGCCTGGATGCTTGTGTGTGTCAGTTGGAGTATGGGCTGAGCAGCAGGCAGATTGCTCCTGGTGGGGCTGTATCTCTACTACCTATCTACATGTAACTGGTCTCAATAAATCTACGTAAAACTACAACCTGGCTGTGGACTTCGTTGCTACAACTACTCTATGCCACTCCACTCTCTGCCACTCCACGTCACATCACTCTATGCCACACGACTCTACAACACTTTGCTCCACTCTATGCCACACCTCAACACTCCATTCCATTCTAGGCCACTCCGCTCTATACCGTGCCACTATACAACACATTACTCCATTCTATCCCACTCCACGCCACTCCACACTCTAAGATCCTCCACTCTATGCCACTCTGCCACTCCACTCTGCCACTCCACTCTACACCTCTCCATTCTATGACAATCAACATCATTCTATACCACACCACTCCACTCTATATCATTCTACGACACTCTATTCCACTGTACACCACTCTACTCTATGACACTCTATGCTACTCCACTGTATGCCACTCCACTCTACGACACTCTATGCCACTTTACTACACTCCTCTGTTCCACACTACTCCATTCTATGCCTCTCTACTCTAGGACACTCTGCTGCACTCTACGCCACTCCATGCCACTTCACTCTACCACATTGTACTCCACCTTCCGCCACTCCACTTTACTCCACGACACTCCACTCCACTCAACTCTACTCCACTCCATTCCACTCTACTCCACCTGACGACACTCCACTCTACGACACTCCATGCCACTCTCTTCTATGCCACTTTTAGCCAAGCTGAACAGCAGCCAGGTTGTAGTTTTACGTAGATTTATTGAGACCAGTTACATGTAGATAGGTAGTAGAGATACAGCCCCACCAGGAGCAATCTGCCTGCTGCTCAGCCCATACTCCAACTGACACACACAAGCATCCAGGCACCCAAACATTCCATTCAAGACTCTCACACCAACATTCCATGCATCACATTCACACTGGCTGAGCAGCTAGGGAGTAAGTAACCAGATACATACAACACAGGTTACTTCATACCTTCCCTTCTTCTACAAAACAAAAATAGCAACCACCAAGAAGAGGAAGGTTCAAACAAGGGGAACCACAAGAAATAGAAAATGGAAAAGTAGAGAAAAAGCGAGAAGAAAGTGAACCCAAAGCTTGAAAGGAAAATAGCAAAGAAACCAAAGAAAATCAGGCATGAGCACAGAAGAAAATACAACGGAGGTATGCAAGAGAAAGTACAAGAGAAAATTAAAGTAAATTGAGAGAAAATATACAAAAGATGCACAATAAGTACATGCAATAAAAATAAACAATGTAGAGGAGATGCAAAGATAAATATACATAAAATATATATTACCCACCCGTCATCCTCCTATAATTAAAAAAAAAAAAACATTAGAAATGGGTGACGGACACCCGAACTGACTTTTCCCAAAATGCAGGTGAAACAATGGACCAGAACAACCTGGAACATCTACACTCAACATCAACCAAAGTAAATAGTAAGGGGAAGAAGAAAATAACGTTGACTGCTAACCATACAGCCAAACAGGCCTAGAGGCAGACAGCTGCGAGTGTGGCAGACTAATGCACACAAACAAAGATACACATGGGACTCGTACCCATTAGAACCCCTAATAGGAGGTTAGTAGTATGAACAGAAAAGCAGAACACATGGGACTCATACCCATTAGAACCTCTATGTGAAGGTTAGGAACGTTAACGGAACAATAGAACACATGGGACTAGTACCCATCAGAACCCCAGTGTGGAGGTTAGCTACGTGCACAGAACAAAAAAACACATGGGACTAGTACCCATTAGAACCCCTGTGTGAAGGTTAGATACGTGCACAGAACAAAAAAAACACATGGCACTTGTACCCATTAGAACCCCTGTGTGAAGGTTAGATACGTGCACAGAACAGAAAACACATGGGACTCATACCCATTAGAACCCCAATGTGGAGGTTAGAGTGTGAACATAACGATTGAACACATGGGACTAGTACCCATTAGAATTACATAGATGGGACTAACACTCACTACAAACTGCGTAGATGGGACTAACACCCACTACAAAAAAACAAAGTGTGAAGCACAAGGTGAATACACCCATGAACTGTGAACACTACGTTGAAAGGGACTAAAACCCATAAACTGTGACAAGGGAGAGACACCCCTTAAAACATCCCTCTAGTAAGGATAAAGACTAACTGTCTATGTCTCTTGTATCTTATTCATTTAAACTGACCTTTCAAGTCATGCATTTAAACACTGTAAAGAAGAAAAGAAAACACTGCCCAAAAATACTTTAGAACAACGTTCAATGTGACCAGAACGAGTCTTAACTTATGAGGCACACATACCAGTAAAATTCAGCAAAAGTGTAAAACTCTGAAGGTGCTGAACACAAAGTCACCAGGCAGCTCACATCGTGGTATTAGAAACCGGTATTCATATCCAGAAGAAAGGTGCTTCCAGCTGTCAGCATTAGTTGCAGATATGCAATGCCACCGGACTTACAGTACACACTGCCTAAGTACATGTGATGTGCTTCCTGTCAGTGTACCTCATCCTTAAGTGTGCAGATGATTTTTCAAGCTTGCATGTACGTTTGAGGATAGTAGAGTGGCTTGCAAACTTAGTCATAGATGGCTGATCACCAAAAAAGTCCTGCATAAATGTAGGGATGATTACCAGATGTCAACAAAAGATCCGCAACACCAGCAGCCTTATAAAAGCTTAGTTGGACAAATCTGCTGACTGGAACTATGGGATAGAATGAGTCTGGCTTACCTGCACATGCCATAAAACTCCGTGGCTCAACATGTTGTGCTGGTTACTGGAAAACGGGGAACAGCGTAACCCTGAGGATTTCATGTTGGCTCCACGAAAGTGAAAACATCGCCAAGAGTGCCCCGTGCCTTCTGCATGCCGAACGGCACCTCAGCATTGCAGAACATGGAGAGAGTTGCGCGCCACCCCAGTCTTGGAGCTTGCGTGGAGCCAGGAAACCAAAGATGGCGGCACACAGCAGTGACGCGTGCAGGGTAGCTCCCAGCACGTTTATGCTGCAAAGCATCCCGCAGCAACATCCTGAGTTGCTTAGCAACAAAAACGACAAAAGAAATATCTCCATTAGACAGAATGATGAAGGTAAGAGTGCGCGCGCTACACGTGACTCGAGTCTTCGGCTTTAAACCGCAACACAGCGGTTTGACTGCCAATTACTCCGGGGCCTCAAATGTAAAACAAAAACATGAGAGTCCAAACAAATTAACTCACCAAATGTCGTGCTCCGGCCGCCGGTACCGCAATAATATTGTGCATTCCCAACAGACCAAACACATGCAAAAAGGGCAGATAGTGTACAGTATGAGAACCAACCAAACTGAAAAGAACCACGTTCCTTAGATCCAACGCTGTCAAAGTCAATCCAAATGGCATAAAGACACGTTGTGCAGCAATCTCTCTTCCAATGCCCACTAAAAGATGACTGTACAGCTTCGAAAACACCACAGTTATTAAACGTGTTGGCTCCAAAAATAACACCAATACAAATCGACACAGCACTGCTGGCACACTCTGTGTTGGAGAATAGTCCTTAGATGAATTGGTGGGAGTAAAGTACTCCTACAAGTTGTCACATTGATAGGAAATAGTAAATGAAGTACATCCAGGTTGGGCCGTCCAGTGTGAAGATGCTCAAGATCACACAAGCAGTTGCAGAAGCAGGAACTCCCAATACATTAAACCAATGAAGTACAAGCAGGTTGGGGCTGTCCGGTGAAAGAGACACTGGTGGGGCTGGCACGCCTTGTACTTCAGACTGAAGGTTTCTTCTTACTTTCTGTAGGTTTCCTTTAGAAATGTCTTGTTTCAGAGTCTTTTGTTTTTTTAAAACAAGTGTAGTTTCATTTCAAGAATTGTCACCAAAAATCTGTAGTGATCAAGTCCGTAGCCAAAATGTAGTTTTACGTAGATTTATTGAGACCAGTTACATGTAGATAGGTAGTAGAGATACAGCCCCACCAGGAGCAGTCTGCCTGCTGCTCAGCCCATACTCCAACTGACACACACAAGCATCCAGGCACCCAAACATTCCATTCAAGACTCTCACACCAACATACCATGCATCACATTCACACTGGCTGAGCAGCTAGGGAGTAAGTAACCAGATACATACAACACAGGTTACTACAGTAGTGCAGAGTGGAGTAGAGTGTTTTAGAGTGGAGGGGCGAAGAGTGGCATAGAATGTCATTGTCACGGTCGCCATACATGCCGGCGGATGTCGGCGGGCAGAGGCGGTGCTTAGGGCCAATAAAGGGGGTGTCCGGTGACTGGAACGCGCTGCGCGTTCCGTCAGGGAATCCCGCCAAGCCCTCCCGCAGTCCCGAACTTCCCGGCACTCACCTGCATCTTCCTTCAGCTACGCGTCGGGTCGCAGAGACGTCACTGGCGCGTTCTCGCTGCGGCTCCTTGACCCTTTCCCTCCCGGGTCGCAGCTCTTCTTCCAGGGGCAGCCGGCTGCTTCAGTCTCCTTCGGTCCTCTCCTGGCCAGCTCTTTGCTCTCTGAGCAGTTTCTTTCCTACGAGGAAGAGACAGAGAAAGTTGTTGAAAGAATCCTAGTCCCTAATTTACCTGTAGGATTAAATAATCCTGAGGTTATTAAATTGTTACTTATCGGATTCTCTACATTTCACGCAGTGTGGAGTTTAGGATTCTTCCTGGATTTTTTTTCTTCCGCTTACTTTCTGATGCTGTTGAATAAGAAAATGGCAATCAGTTAATTATTTGTGATATCTAAGGATAGTTTATCCTAATCAGACCCAGCAACCCTTTTGCTTAGTTTTGTTTAAACTTTTATCCTGTCTAGGAAAATAAGTTTTTAGTTTTTTTCCTAGTAATTCAGGATTGAGTTATTTTTTGGGTCTTATGGAACTTGATGGTGGTCTTCGTTAAGGTTAGTATTGTTCACTCTTGTCATGATTGAATGCTGAATTCTGCAGTCCTAATGTTAATGTGTAGTACTATTTCTTTTAGACACATACATTCTAACTTTACTTCCTACACGTACATATCTTCAATTGATTTGGAAGAGGGATGTCCATCAGGTATATCCCGTCTTCATATATCTTACGTCTTTATTATTATTGCTATCTTTGTATGCATGGACAGTACATACCACATATTTTCACTTATCAAGAAGTATATGCAATCAAACCCATAAGAACATTGTGCCAGAAGTACCATTGTGTTCTACTCATTTTCCCTTTCCTTGTTTTGTTTCCCCTCTTGCCCACTTTCACCCCTTTGGCTTTAACGGTGTTGGGCTGAAGTGGTGGGTGAGGGAAGTTAGGACCCAGCATTTGTTTATCCAACTCGACCCTGCAGAAACACCAGGTGAGCTCCACAGTCATAGAGTGGGGCATACAGTGAAGTAGAGAGGATTGGCGTAGAGTGGAGTGGCGTAGAATGGAGGAGTTGCGTACAGTAGAGTGGAGTAAAGTAGCATGGAATATTACAGAATGGAGTAGTGTAAAATGGAGCAGAGTCTCATTGAGTGGAGTATCATAGACTGGAGTGGCATGGAGTAGTATAGAGTACAGTGTCGCAGAGTTGAGAAGAGTGGAGTGTTACGGAGTCGAATTGTGAGAAGTTGGCCTGGTATATGCTGTCCGCTAATTAAAGTGGGCACCTTGCACCAGTCCAAACAACCCTTATGGTGATTTAAGAGGTCAAAGATAACCTTAGAAAGCTATCCAAGTGGTAGCTGTGGAGAGCAGCCTCCAGGTTTAGTCCTGAAGGAATGTTAAGCAGCTTG
This sequence comes from Calotriton arnoldi, assembly GCA_963921515.1. Classification (NCBI taxonomy): domain Eukaryota; kingdom Metazoa; phylum Chordata; class Amphibia; order Caudata; family Salamandridae; genus Calotriton; species Calotriton arnoldi. The sequence goes on from CAWUFW010022570.1 coordinate 21,157, forward strand.
TTTTACCAGAATGCAATCTTATAGTATTGGTTAAATGAAAGGAGAACCACACAGTAGTTATAAAAATATGTATTTATTAATATAACACTCTCTAGTACGACACAGTGTCTCCTACACGGAGATAGTCACAAAGCACACAATACTTAAGCACAGAAATGACAGTAAATAGCACTAATACACAGTGGGACCCAGGGGGGGACCAAACCATATACTAAAATAGTGGTATAAGAACCACGACTCGAGTCAAGACAGTGTCTAGAGGTTGTAGAATCGCTGGGACCCCAAGGAACCACCCAAGGTGAGTAAGTAGGGACCCCACGCAGGACGGGTGCAGTGTGGGAACACAACCGCGTGCGCCGTACAATTCTATGGGAAAGTCGCTGTTGAAGTTTTAGAGTTTAAGGACCCTCTCCAGTGGACTTCGAAGAAACCCCGTGGAAGTTAGGAGGTTGGAGAGTCACCCCACCCATGGATACCGAGGTACCCAAGTTACCTATCCCAGGGAAGCCGGGTGCATAGGTCTGGGGTGGCGTCGGAAACCATCGTCGAACCCAATGGAGGACTTGGAAGAAGAGCCGCTGCTGGAAGGAAGAAAAGTGTCCGTTGGGATCCAAAGGTGAATTCTTGTTGAAGAGTACTGAAAGCAGAGGGGACAGAGTCTGGGTCACTCAGGAGTGACCCGGGGCTCGGTAGACGAATGCCCACCGATGTAGGGTTCTTCAGGTGCGTTGATGGAGTTCTTGACTCTGCACGTAAAACACAAAAGTTCCCTTTTCCTCTGTTAATTGTGAGGTTTAGATCCAACTAGTATTAAATCCAATTGACAGGCACTACTATTCACTCCGTGATGTATAACAAAGCCATCAAAAAGAAAGATTTCCAGGTCGCTAAATCACAAATTCTTATACACACAAAATAAAAACATTTATATTCAAATAACAAATTCTTATAGGGAATGTATATTAAAAACAAATTTATTTTCAATGTATCATACATAAAAATATCATGAATGTCATGTATTTGACTAATTCACAGAATAAAAACATTTTATAAATTCATAAACATATTGTTAAAAATTATGTAAAACACAAAACAAAAAGAGAGAACAAACTGTCGACGCGGCATTTCGGTGTACAGGTGTTTCGTCACCTTCTTCAGGACAATAGTTCATTGATTTAAGAAATAATCTTGAAACATGAAGTTTTTTAAACATAAAGTTTTTCTTCCTTGTTGTGGTATGAACTCTCAAGGATAGCTAGGCCCATAGGTCCACTTCATCAAATTCGAGGACAGTATGGTTTTGTCTTAAGCAGTTTGTATGTCTTAAAGTATATGGCAATTGTTTCTTAATGCTGCGATCAACCTGCTGCAAATCTGCAATTTTTCTTTTGCGCCTCTTTACGGACGTTGCGTTTTTAATGCAAGAATTTTTTGGGGGTGCACTGCAGTTATGGACATTAGGACATCATAGTCAAATTCTGTTGTTTTGCTAATTTGTCAATCTTGATCTGGGAATTTTATCAATTCTCCCTTCTTTATTGGGATAAACGTCCCCGCCAAACCACGCACTTTAAATCTCAAAGGTTAAAAGGATGTAGCGACCGTCCGTATCGCCTGACCGCTGTTAGAGCTTGGCAAGATTATTTCTGAATATGAGCTGTCCCACGAAGGATGTCGAGTGCTAAGGAGTCGGTGTCTGTCGGGAGCACCAACCAGCCTTGGCATCGGCAACCCACGAAGAAGGTCAAGGATGGTTACGGTTCGGATCAGCAAGGGGTAGGAGACTCACCAAACACAGGGGAGTCAGGGCAGGCCTGGAGCAACCAGGGGAGCCCAAGAAAAGCAGAGTTGACCCTCATTTGGACCCACAGGCCAGAGGCACAGGAGGCGCAAGAAGACCTCAAGTGATTTCACCAAACTGCAGCCCATGGAGCACTCGGTGCAAGGAGGCCGGAGTTCTTGGTAGGAAATGGTGCCCAATGCACTTGTTCGGGAAACGCCAACAAGCATATGCACTTGCAAATGTACGCGGTGCACAGAGGTTCGGGTATTGCAGCCCCCACAAGGGATTCTGACCTCAAACTTGTTGAGACAGCAGCTCAGACATCGAGAAACATAGAAACCCACCTCCTGTGTTGCTGACGCCTTTGGAGTACGTAGGAGCTCAGGGTCAGCAGGCTGGACAGCAGTGTTGCGGTGCCTGTTAATGCAGGAGAGTGACTCCTTCACTCCAAGGGAGATATCTTTGGTTGTCCATGATACTTCACAGGTCCTGCATGGATCCTGTATGGTGCACGGGCACAGACGATGCTTCAGACTGAGAGAGAGACGAAGTCGGGCCCAAACAAAGTCCAGCGAAGTCCAGAGTGTCCAGACGGTCGAAGTTCAGTGGTTTCTGGTTCAGAATCCTGTCCACGTCGAATCTAGGGTCCTAGGGCCAGGTAAGCCCTTTTGTACCCACGTGAGACGGTTGGACAGATTCAGGGGACCCTCCCAGGGGAGGGTCTGGACAGTGGGGAGGTTACTCCCATGTCCTTTGTCCAGTTTCATGCCAGAGCAGAAGCCAGCGGCTCCCAGGACTGGTTTGAACTGGACTATGCACAGGGACACCAAATGTGCCCCTCATGCAGACTTTCGGTCGCTGGCAAGCGTACCCACCCAGCCCTAATACACTAAATCCTGCCTGGGAGGTGGTCACACCTCCCTGTGACATGATGCCTATTGTTCTGCCGTCCCCTGCTCGAGCTTGGCTCAGCAGCAAGAGGACAGAAATGTGTCTCTGGTTGGCAGCAACCATTTTGTGCTGCCCGGGACTAGAAGGCTGGTACCGGGAACACCAGGGACCCAACGAAGCTCGCTTCTGAGGGGTGGAATCATACCTCCCACACCGGTTACCGGTGTGGGGGTATGATTCCAACATGTTTGATATCAAACACAATAGGGTTAGTTTCAGCCGTTTTAGAGTTGGTCATCACGCGGTCGCTTAATGCCACTCTATACGTCGTAAATGGCTGCCTCACTGACAACCCGGAGAATGGACTCTGTAGGCTGCAGGGGTGTTCTGCTCATGCAGTGGCACCCTCTCACTTAGAACCAAGCACCCTGCCCTCAGGATTGTAAAGGCCTGCTAGAGGGGTGACTTATAGGTTTTAAGTGCAGTGACCCTTAGATATAGTAAACATATATCTTAAGTAAGTGGTGCATGCACCAACTTACACAGGCTGCAATGGCAGGCCTGTAGGTTCCATTTTGCATGGCTTCTCATGGGTGGCATAATACATGCTTCAGCCCATGGGAGGCCTCTGGGGTACCTATGCCCTGGGTACATGGGTACCATATACTAGGGACTGACAAGGGTACCCCAGAATCCAATCTGGAGTGTACCTAAGTTTATAACATAACAGTTTAGGGAGAAAGCAGATAGACTGGGGTCCTGATTAGCTGGATCCCAGTCAGACTAGTCAAAAATAGTATCACATTTAGCAAAAAGTGGGGGTAACCATAAGAAGCAGATCCTACTTTCCTACAGGAATGTCATAGAGTGGAGTGGCACAGAGTGTTGTAGAGTGGAGTTCCATAGAGTAGAGTGGCGTAGAGTAGATTGACATACAGTGGAGTTGCATAGAATGGAGTAAAGTGGCATGGAGTGGCATAGAGTGGAGTAGAATGATGTAGAGTGCTATAGAGCGAAATGACATAGAGTGGAGTGACATAGAGTGTGGTAGAGTGGAGTGTCATATGGTGGAGTGGAGTAGAGTGTTGTGGAGTAGAGTTGAGGCGTGTAGAGTCGATTGGCATAGTGTGGAGTTATGTAGAGTGTCCTAGAGTGGAGTGGTGTAGAGTGAAGTGATGTAGAGTGAAGTGGTATAGAGTGGAGTAAAGTGGTGTGGAGTGGCATAGAGTGGAGTAGAGTATCATAAAGTGGAGTGGCATAGAGTGTCATAGAGTGGGGTGGAGTAGAGTGTCGTGGAGTTGCGTAGAATGGAGTAACGTGGAGTGGAGAGGAGAAGAGTGGAGTGGTGTAAAGTGGAGTGTCAGAGAGTGGAGTGGCATAGAATGGAGTGGTGTAGAGGGAAGTAAAGTGTCACGGAGTGCATTAGAGTAGAGTGTCGTAGAATGAGTGGCATGGAGTACATTGGTGTAGCGTGAAGTGAAGTGGCATGGATTTGAGTGGAGTGGAGTATCATGGAGTGGCATAGAGTGGAGGGACGAAGAGTGGCATAGAGTATCATAGAATGGAGTGGAGAGGAGTGGCATAGAGTGGAGTAGAGTGGCATAGAATGGAGTGGTGTAGAATAGAATAGTGTGGTACAGTGGAGTGTCGTAAAGGGTAGTAAAGTGGCATTGAGTGGTGTAGAGTGGCGTAAAGTGGAGTAGAGTGGTGTAGAGTGGAGTAGCATAGAGTGTCATAGAACAGAGTGGCATAGAGTGCCGTGGAGTGGTGTAGAGTGAAGTAGCATGGCGTAGAGTAAAGTAGAGTGTTGAGTGGAGTGGCATAGAGTGCATGGGGTGGTGCAGAGTGGAGTGACAAAGACTGGAGTGGCAAAGTAGAGTGGCATAGAATTGAAAAAAGTATTGTAGAGTGGACTAGAGTGGAGTATTATAGAGTGTGAAGTGGAGTAGCGTGGAGTAGAGTAATGTGTCAGAGTGGCATGCAAAGAGTCGACTGGAGTGACATAGAGTGAAGTTGAGTGTCATGGACTGGTATGGTATAGAGTGGAGTAGAGAGTCATAAAGTGGAGTGGCATAGAGTGAAGTGGCATAGAGTGGAATGACAGAGTGGTGGAGAGTGGAGTAGAGTGTTATAGAGTGGAGTGGCGTAGAGTGGCATAGAGTTTCTTAGAGTGAAGCAGAGAGGAGTGGCGTAGAGTGGAGTGGCATAGACTGGAGTAGTGTCATACAGTGAAGTGGCCCAGAGTGGAGTAAAGTGGCATGGAGTGTCATAGAGTGGAGTGCTTTAAAATGGATTCGAGTGTTGTAGAGTTGAGTGGCGTGGAATGGAGTGGTGTAGAGTAGAGTGTCGTTGAGTGGAGAAGAGTGGAGTGTCATATAGTGGAATGTCATAGAGTGGAGTGGCATAGATTGTCGTAGAGTGGTATGCCGTAGAGTAGAGTGGAGTGGCGTGGAGTGGCATACAGTGGCGTGAAGTAGCATAGAGTGGAGTGGGATAGAGCGGAGTGACTTAGAGTTGCGTAGACTGAATTAAAGTGGAGTGACGTAGAGTGGAGGGTCGTAGAGTTGCATAGAGTGAAGCATAGTGGAGTAAATTGGCATAGAGTGGACTAGAGTGTTGTAGAGTGGAGTGTCGTAGAGTGGCATAGAGTATCTTAGAGTGGAGTGGCATAGACTCGAGTAGTATTGTACATTGGAGTGGCCCAGAGTGGAGTAAAGTGGCAGTAAGTGTCATAGAGTGGAGTGGTTTAAAAATAGAGTGTCATTGAGTGGAGTGGCGTAGAGTAGAGTTGAGTGTCATAGAGGGGAGAAGAGTGAATTGTCATATTATGGAATGTCATAGAGTGGAGTGGCATAGAGTGTTGTGGAGTGGCGTGAAGTCGCATAGAGTGGAGTGGGATAATTGAAATTACCTTTATATTTGCACAGACATACCGTTTTACTGATAAAACTATACAGCGCACAAACAATAATGTGTAGAAATCGACATCACCTAGTATATTGATTTGTTGTGATCATATTAAAATATTTGCTTGCACCACACTTTGGAATTAGAAAAAAATGTGCTTCGTTTGTGCTTTCCTAATTCTGACTTATTCTGAAAGATTTGTACAGTGCATGTACTGGCATTTAAATTTTCTTTTGTGCTATCAAAAAAATTACATCCTACAGCCTTTCCCAGCAACATTGTCACATAAATCCTCTCGCTTTGCAGTCATAGACAGAAAAGTAAACACCAATCTCCCTTGGAAGACGGAGCCTCACATTTGACCTCTGTCTGTGCACAGTAAATGCGACAATCTAAAAACAAAATGTAAAGGCTTGTATAATGCTCATTCACTTCTGAACTCCAGCATGTTTATTTTGGGGGTGCTTCAGGATCCCCCACTCCCCTACGTCCCGTGCGTATGGCATGGGTATGAAATTGACCAAGGGGATTGTTTAAGTTATGCTATTAGTAAAGAGCACTGACCAAAATAAACAAGCTCGTAGATTGAACATTGTTCCTCACAGGCATGCAAGATTAGTGGCAAAGATAAGTTGAATCAGTCAAGCAGAAAGATAGGATGCAGGAAATGTCTTCCATTGAATGCCTTGGAAAAAACAAAAAAAAGAGTTCACAGAAAGTAAGCACTCATGGAGGAATGCAAGGAGCCAGTCACCGAGGTGGTGAACAGGCTATGCTCCACACAAGGTACAAAGACATGCCTAAAACAAATAAAGTTAGCAAATAGAAAGAATTCAAATGCGAGTCACAAAACACAAAGCCAATGGGTAGCAATGGGCCGAATGCATTCCTAGGGAAGCTTTCAGCATGTCCCCATGTACCCCCCCCCACACTCTACAATGCGGCCGCAGGCCAAAGGGCTAGCTACGCCACTGAGTATTAAAGAACACAATTAATATTTCTTGATGATCTTCTCTAACCCTGGATCACGATTGTCCTTCTGAACTAAATATGAGGTAGCCTGTTCATAGAACTGTACATGTTCCAGTCAGGATATTGTCAGGCAGTTAGAAGAGTGTTTTCTTTAGATGTTACTAAAATATCACTGAGTTTGCACGTTGAAGAGATGTTTATATAGCTCTTTTTAATGTTTGTTTACTCACATTTTTATATTTATGTATGTTTGTTTACCATTACATGGATGCGCTAAGACAAAAAAATAATTATACTGGCAAATAGCTTAGCTCAACACTTTGAATAAAGTCAGTATATTCATCATTGGAAAAATTGACAGATTCTGCAACTTTGACTCAAAAAATATAAACCATTGGCTTATAGCTGAATTTCCTGCACACTCAAATACCTTAAAGGGACATATACTTCTAAGAGTGAACTTTGGGTGTGAACTGAGGGGCTTTTTTGTGGGAGCCCTGCATCACTTTTGCACCACGTAAAGTGCGTCACGCAGGACTCTCAATCAGATTCATAAAGCCACCCTGCGTGGCTCTGAGTAGCCTCATAAATCTTGAGTAAGGCAACGCAGCACAAATCGCTGCGTTGGCTTGCTCTGCGCCTGGGAGGTGTTCCATGGCCATTGCGGAGGGTTTCCCCAAGCAAAATCCATGGATTTTGATGCTGCTCCAGATTTACAAAATCATGTAAATCTGGGGAAGTGCCAAATACTTACATCTCCAGAGGTGAGGTGTAACAAGGAGAAATATCTTAATTTTTCCTTGTTTTTTCCTCTTTCCATGTGTGCTCCAAAAAACACCTATTAGGATTGTTTTTGTGCAGGAAGGTCTTCTTCCTGTACAAAAACAATCCTGCATGCAACGGTGCATGCAACGGAGGCACCCTTGCACCATGGTGCATGGGTGCCTACGTTGACACTAGGTAGCCCAAAGCGGCGCCAGTGCAGGAAGAAAGGACAGGAATGCACTGTATCGCATAAATACGGTGCATTCCTGTCCCTTCACTTTGGCGTAGGGCAACGCAGCAAGGTGACTTGCTTCGCTGCCCTACAACAAAACCCCATAAATGAGGGCCTAAGTTTGGATAGATATTTGGGCACTTATTTACGGGGATTTGGCATAGGGCAGTGCAGCAAGTCATTTATGCGATACGGTCCATTCCTGTCCTTTTTCCCTGAGCTGGTGCCATTTTGGCAGCCTAGCGCCAATGGAGGCACCCTTGTACCATGGTGCAAAGGTGCCTGTGTTGTTGCCATGATTGTTTTTGTGCAGGAAGGGGCACCTTCCTACACAGAAACAATCCTAAGAGTCGATTTCCTCTTTCTATGTGTGCTGCAGGATAGAGCACACATAGAAAGAGGACATAACGAGGAGGAAAAAATCAATTTCCCCTTGTTACGTCTCACCTCTGGAGGCATATGGATTTTACGCTTCCCCCAGGTTTACATGATCTTGTAAATCTGGGGCAGTGTCAAAATTCATGGGTGTTGCGTGGGAAAACCCACTGCAACGTCTATGGAACGCCTCCGAACGCAGAGTAAGGCAACGCAGCGCTTTGTGCTGTCTTGTCTTACTCCATATCTATGAAAGCTGGGCATAGTAGCTTTGCATGGCCTCATAGATCTATTTTTGTAATCTGCGCCACTGGAGAGTCACAGAAAGTGACGCTCCAGCGGCGCAGGGGGCTCGTAAATAAGCCCCCTAGTGGATAACCAGACCCTGGCACCTTGTTTGAAAGTGGAAACTTTTCTTCTATGAGTATTGGCAACGCTTTTGTATGCTACATAGGCTTTTTGTAACTGAAGAACTGAGTCCTTTTTTGCAGTCTAAATACGTTGTAGCAGACCTGCAACAGATGGGAATCATGTAAATGGAAATAGGTGGAGCCATAGGAGCATAATAATATAATGGTAAAACCCCCAAGTGAACTGTGAATAGGGTTAGTATACAGAATTCTACCAGTGCTAACCAGGAACTCCAATGTTCTTGCCTATTCATGAGGAAGCCACTAAGATACTTGTCAAAGGTTTAATTTAGTCACTCAATTTGACCATGTGTTTGGGTGATGATAGGTTGTGGAAAGTAAATGAGTGATCAATATTCTTTTTGTTAATTCCCGCCAAAAGCGAGCTGTAAATGGGTCCCTAGATTTGTGGTTATGGAATCTGGCAAGCCATGTAACTTGAAGGTAAGGTCTATAAACACACGCGTTAGTCCCACTGGTCTAGGGAGGTTTTTCAATGGAATGAAATGACCTAATCTTGTGGAATAGTCAATTACTACTAGTGTAGTGGTATTTCCTTGCAACTTCGGTAATTCAGCAATAAAATCTGCAGAAATAATTGTCCACGGTTGGTAGGTGTTGGCAAAGCTGTAAATCTCCTGTAGGTCTGGCATGATTTACCTTGGCTTAAGCACAAATTGCACATCAGTGTATATATTTCTTCACTGCCTCTAACATATGTGCCCACTAAAAATGTCTTTGAACCATGTCCAACATTTTTCGGGTTCCAGGGTGGCCTGCTGCTGGAGAGTCATGGCACCAATGTAGTGCCAGAGTCTATAAGTTAGGAATAATAGTCATTCCTTTATGGAATATCAAACTCTGTTGTTCTTCATAAATACATTGATCTTAATTTCTTGCTGTGATTGGTTAACCTGAGTTAAAAATGTTGAAGCTGGTCTACTCCTGCTAACTGCAAACAGGATGCTAGAAGGGAGGAACGACTGGTTGGCGTCTCCTAATTTCCTGTCGTATGTGGTAAAATTATGCTTGATAGGAGATAGAGTTGTTAAAAAAATGCCCAGGATGCAGAGCCTCAGTCTCGAGATCTTTTGGAGACAGTGTTCCCCGCCCCTCTGTAAAGGATGAGGTATCGGTTTCAATGAAAAAAAGATTATTGTCAGAACTGGTGCAGTTGTAAATGCTTTCTTTACAGCATAAAGGCATCTTCTTTTTGTTTTCCCCAGCAGAAAGTTTCTCCCTTCTTGGTTTGTCTAGTATTGGGCCCAGTGATGGTAGAAGCATTTTGGATGACATGATGGTAAAAATGTTAAAATCTGAATAATTTTTTAATCTCCTTCACATTAGAGTGACGCGGCCATCCTTGGACTGCCGGCACCTTGGACATGTCCAGACTGATGCTCTGGGTTGATAATTGAAACCCCAAGAAGGTGGTCTGAGGTATTTCAAATAAGCACTTGTCCACCTTAGTGTACAAGGCATGCCTTCTCAATGTTGACAAGACTTCTGATACATGTTGTAGATGTTGTTTACCTAAGGAGTCACTTAATATATCATCAACATATCTTTTCAATATAGGTATAGAAAAGATAACAGAATATATGTTGAAATGCCGCTGGAGTATTACACAGTCCAAACAACATTATTAACTATTTAGAGTGTCTATATCCTGTGTTGAACACCATCTTCGACTCATATGCCTCTTTGATTCTCAACAGGTTTTAGGTTCCTCCTAAATCCAATTTAGAATAGATGGTGGCATTCTTGATCTGATTTAAGCTTGCTAGTTTGAGAGGGAAACAATTACAGATTGTAATGATGATTAGTTCTCTATAGTCAATACTGGGATGAAACTCACCATTCGGGTTAGGGATGAAAAATATAGGGTCTCCTGCTGGTGAGGTGGAGTGCCTGATAAATCTTTTTTCAAGATTTACTGTCAGATATTATTTCAACACCACATCTTCTTGTGCGGTAAGAGGGTACATTCACCTAAGAGGAATCGAGGAATCTTTGCCTCAGGAATGAGATCTATAACACAATTATATTTACAATGGAGAGGTAAAGTGTCAGCCCCTCTTTTACTGAATGCATCAACAAATCTTGATAGGCTGAAGCCAACTAAACCTTTGGTTGATCTTTTTCCATATTTATTGGGTGGTTCCATAGTGTTTAGAGTAAAATAACTGAAATTCTGTGTCTTTTCAAACTTGGGACTGAGATAACAATGATTCAGATAATAGTCTGAGGAAAATCTGATTTATAAGTCTTTCCAATATTGTATTATGCTGTCTGAGCCAGATGGTTATTAACATAAATGGGAACAGAAAAATCAATTAGATCAAATTGTATTGTTTTGTAATGGCCCATTGGTGTATCCATGATCAGTTGTAAAGTCTCATGATAGATGTGTCCTGATATAACCCTTCCACCTATCCCTTTGATGGCTTCAGGTCTTTTCTTTTCCTTTATCAGGATATGTTGTTTTTTTAAATGCTCAGTCCATGAAACACCCACATGACCCTAAATCAATCAATGCCTAAATTATGTGTTTTCCTTTAGGTAATGACAAGAGGACGTTCAGATACTAATAAGCTTTTTGAAAGTGGACAGACTGTTCCACTGTGAGCTCGCTCACCATAGGTCTAATAGCTAGAGTTGAGCCTGCCCATTTCCCACCCAAGTGTAGACACTGTTTAGCAAAATGGCCAGCCTGTCTACAGTAAAGACAAACACCCCGTCGGTGTTGTTGTTCTTTATCCTCAGAGAAAAGAGTTTTGTGAGGGTTCTCTGTTTGCACAGGCTGTTCTAGAGGAAGGCTGGGTCTGGGATTCACCAGGAGCTTAGGACCAACTGTGATAAACAAAGCGTTGCCGCTTCTGTTTTCAGCAACCTTGCTGATTATCAATTTGTATTGGGAGATCAATAAAGTTTGTAGTAGTAGTAGGAAGATTCACTACTAATGCTAAGATATTCATAAGCTTTTCTCAGAGTCCTTAACAAAACTCTGTGGCAGCAGCTTCATCTCTCCTTACAGCTTCAGCCAAGTATTGTTGAAATTGACAGATATCTGTGACTAATTCCTCGCGCCCTGTTTCAACTTTAGGAGCCCAGCCTCCTCTGATGTTTTACAAGGATGGACTTAGAATTGGTTTGGAATTGAATAAAGTTGTAAGGATGAGGTTCTGATTTAATATCAAGGGGGTGCCTCACATTTTGGAATTCTTTATTGGGTATAATAACAGAAAAGTCACTTTCCCTGGATCATTATGAAACTGTAGGGGCAGAGAAATGAACTAGTTACTTACTGGTAATCTTCATTACCCTTGGGATAATTCTCCTTATCATAGTTATAACTTGTGAGGCATTATCTGCCTCCAGACAGAAATTGTTTCTCCAAGCTGTCTTCTATTTCTTGTTTAAAATAAACAAGATATGCATATTATCCCTCCCCTCCACCCCCTTCCTGCTGTCTCCAAGCTCATAGAATTGTGTCTCAGGAAGGGAGAGAGGGTGGGATTTTACAATGATGAAAAGGACTATCCTAAGGCTAATGAAGATTACCTATAAGTAACTAGTTCATTACCCCCACGGAAGTCCTCCTTGTCATCGTTATAACTTGTGAGGATGTACCCAAGTGCAAAACACACCACAGACATAATTATGTGCTTCTAAACAGAAATGTATTTACAACAATTTCTTCATTGTCGCTTAAAACACCAATACACTAAAATTGTCTGTGTCTCTTGAGAAGAAATTCAACTTGTAATGTAAAAGGAAAGTATTGTAATTGGCTAGGGTGGCCTTTATATATGTATATATATATAAAAATAAAAAACGCTTTTTGAATAGAAACGAGATCCTAACTATAACTACCTACTGGCGACCGCCAGTAGGTAATATATATATATATATATATTCATCAAAGAGAGCGGGTCCTTCCGGGATCGAGCTCGTGGTCAGGTGGTGCGCGGTGTCGGTAGAACCCAAACCGGACCTCGTAATCCAAGTAGCTTTGCAATAAAGCGCACTCTCGAAAATCCTTGTGCAATAAGCAGAAAAGCTCTTTATTCCTCAAACGTCTGAGGAATAAAGAGCTTTTCTGCTTATTGCACAAGGATTTTCGAGAGTGCGCTTTATTGCAAAGCTACTTGGATATATATATATATATATATATATATATATATATATATATATATATATATATATATATATCATGAAGCAACACCCCTCCTGCCTCAGCCCAAGAAGCAGCTGCTGCTCTGGGAGATCTTGCAATGACACTACCTGGCTAAGCCATCCCCAAATAAGAATAGGCCTGAGAAATCGCCTGCCTGTCCCATCTACTGATAGTTGTATTAGATGTCTTTTTCCTTTAACATGCCGCCACATGAGAAACAAATGGATATTGAGAAACTCTAAAAGACCTTGTCCTCTCCAGGTGAAATTAAAGGGGCTTTCCGAACATCCAGGGAGTAGGAAATGTTGTCGGAGTACTGAGAATTGGGAAGAATTACCTCCTGAGAGTAGTGAAAATTAGATTGAACCTTAACCTTAAACTTTGGATCTGGTCTCATGACAACCTTATCTGGAAAGAATTCAAAATAAGAGTAAGTTATAAGTAAGGAAGACAACTTCCCTATCCTCCTCAAAAAAGTAATGGCGACTAATAATGTAACATTGGAAGAAATACAAGCCAACTTGATCTAAAGGCTCAAAAGAGTATTTCCGCAAGCCCTCCAGAACCAATGACAAATCCTAGGAAGGAACTGGGAAAAGAACCACTGTTTTCTTTAACTGAAAACATTTGATAAGTTTCTTTGCTAAAGGAAAAATAACAGATAGATCCCCTCTGGATTTCCTACAAGACCTAATGGCTGCTCACTGGGAACATAAGGTCGAGGGAGCTAACCCTTTAGTAAAGTCATCCCTTAAGAAATCCAAAACTTTAAAGGGATCCCTAGAGACTGGATCACAGGGAATTTGTTCACACGATGCACAAAAAACATTTCTAATATTTAGAGCAAGCTTTGAAAGTTGAATCTTTCTTGGCTGATTGAGTATCACAGACAACCTCCTGTGAACATCCTAACTGTTGCAACCCAACCCTCTCAACTTCCAGGTCGTCAACCGAAACTGGGTCAGCTGCCTGAAAGTTAGATCTTGAAACTGAATTGGACTGAGATTGAAAGGTAGTGGGAGGTGGGGTTCTGGATCTAGAAGAGTCAACAATGGTATCCTCAGCGAGAACTGTGCCATGCGAATCACTGTCACTTCATCTCTCCGAATCCTCTGAAGCACATTTGAGAGGAGAGGAATCGAACGGAAAGCATACAGCAGTTCCCGAGGCCATGGAATCACCAATGCCTCCACCCCCATGTCTCCTGACATTCTTTCTCTGTAAAAAAGCAAATAAGAGGGGCATCCAATGGGGTTGTAAAAAGATCAAGCATAGGATAAACAAAGTGATTTGTCACCAGCTGCAATGTCTGAAAACTGAGGTGGAAATCTATTGATGAGGACATATTCCTGCTGAGGCTGCCTGTTTGCATATTGATCAGCCCCAGATTATGCATCTTTGATTGATATCAAATTAATTTCCTCCCAGGACAGGATCTCATCTGCCAACCTGGCTAGGGACTGAGACAGACTTTGTTCCCCCTTGTCTGTCTATGTATGATTCACCACCTGAATGTCTATTTTCACAAAAGCTGGATGGCCAATCACCCAAGGAGCAAAGCTGAGAAAAACCTTTTCTTTCACTGCATGCTTTTGCCAATTGGAACAATTGTGAGACTCTGACTGAGACCACCTGTCCCGAGACTCGCTTATCCCTAAGGTAGTGTCCCAATGCCACTGATGTCATCAGAACCAATGGAAGTAGCTCTATCAACTAAACCCATTTTTGGAGATTTAACAGAGACAGCCACCACTGAAGGCTCTGACCTATCTCATGAGAGACTGGAATGTGAGTCTTGTAGTTCAAGGATGCTGGGGACCAATGAGCTAGGACATGTTGAACCAGTGACTTCATATGTAAATGGGCCCAGGGTACCACTGCCGTACAAGATGACATCAGACCTTGAACTCTTAACAATTGGCAAATAGGAGCTGATTGAGCTTGAAGAAGCACTTGGAGGTGAGATTGCAAACTCAGCATCCGCTCTTCCGGCAGGAAAACTCTTGCCTTCTCTGTATGGAAGAGAGCTCCAATGAAACTCTTCTGATGTGTTGGAAGAAGTTGTGACTTGTCTTCATTGAAGAGAAACATCTTCCCTTGAAAGAGAGGATGCCACAATTAACCAATCATCCAAGTAGGGAAATACATGCACCCCAAGCAAATGCAAATATGTGACCACTGGTGAAAGTACCTTTGCAAATACTTGCATTGAACAGCAGAAGTCAAAAGGCAGAACCTTGAATTGGAAATGTTTTTCCTGACTGCAAAGTGAAGGAACCTCCAGGAATGCGCATCAGTTGGTATATGGAAATAAGCCTCTTACAAGTCTAACATCATGAGGAAGATTTCCTGAGAAATCGGAGGAATTAATCTCTGTAGGGTCACCATCTTGAAAGAAATCCTTTTTACAAACTTTTTGAGGTTTTTCAAATCTAATACCGGACTGTATTTTCCGTCGACTTTTGGCAGCAGGAAGAATAGAGAGTAAAATCCTGTTCTCCTTTCTGAGTAGGGTACAACGTAATTTCCTCCTTCTGCGAGAGACTCTGTATCCCTTAGAGTAAAGCTTGTCTCTTCAATGGATATTTGGGCACCTGTGTCTGATCAAAGAAAGGTTTGGGTGGTAGAGACTGGAGCTCGAACTGGTAACCTTGACTGACCATGGCGAGACCCATCTGTCCGTATCAAATTCTTGACAAAGATCTGAAAAAAGGCATATTCTTCCTAGCACCATAAGAGAGTAATTGTCATTGCTTTTGCTGAGGCTGTTAGAGATGCTGAGGTGGCTGTGGTTGGGATTTTCCAGCTGCCATTGCCCCCTGACCTCAGGTCCAGCCCGGTAGGGCTGTTTGTTTTGTGATGTTTATTAAAACGCTTGTCAACAAATGATCGTTTATTGTCATAAGGTCCTAAAGGCTGAAGCAACTTCTTCTCTTCTGCAGCCTTCTTTACAAGATCATCCGGTTGTGAGGAAAAGAGTCTATCCCCTGTAAATGGGAGCCGAAGGTCAGAGACTTATGAGCTTGCTTCAGTTTCCACATGTTTAGCCACTGTAAACGCCAAGCAGCAATAGAGGCCCCTGCAGAGGTAGACGAGGACCAGAGGACATCAAAGGAAATGTCAGAAAGAAACTGCGCCAGAAGTTCCATACTTCTTAAGATTTCTGTAGGGTCTTTCTGATCTAGAAAGCAGCCAAAAAGACCTTGTAATATTTCAAAAGAGACTAAGAGGAGTAGGCTGCATAAATTGCCGCCCGAATCCCAAAACGTGCTGCTGCATACAACCTTTTCTAAGAACCCTCTATCGTCTTATCTGTTGGGTCCGACATGGAGGCCAATGATATAGCAGATCATACTGGCTAACATGGTGTTCACTTTGGGACCTGTGCATACTTTTCCGCATATGCTTTCAGAGGATCCCTTTTTAAAAGGAAGCGTGGAAAGTTCGACTTGTCTATCTCTTTCCATTTTTGTTGAATGATAGTCTCTGCCGCCTCATGTATTGGCAGCTCATCTGTAAGAGTCTTATATTGGGGAAATATCATCTTCTGGCATTTCCTTTGGCTGGAATCCCAACATTTCTCTCTAATATGCTTGAGTAATTCCTGGAGATGAACACCTTGTATATATCTACTCTTTGAGGCAGCCTCTGACTCCTCCTTATCATTAGCCAGTACTTGTTGTTTCTTGGAAGGAGGCTAGGATGACGCAGCACTCACTGCCTCATCAATCATAGATTGGAGGTCTGACCTAGAAACCATCCGAACCTCCTCACCCGCCAAGAGAGCCGCTGCCTAGTGCTCTCTAAAGGCTCCATGCTGAGAATGAGGTCGAGCCAGAGGCAGCGACTGTAGTTTATGTAGGTTGCCTAGCAACAAAACTTTCTCGCGGGATGATGAATTCCTGTAGGCAACCCCTGTGCATGCCTACTGAACGGCCTCACATGTTATAACTTTAATGAGGAGCACTTCCGTGGGGGCAATGAAGCGTAGTTTACACTGCACCAGAAACCCTTGGCATGGAAGAGGTTCCCTAGTGTGTTCCTCGGGTAGGGTTAGAGTTATAAGACTACTGTGAGTCGAAGTCCATTAGTGGTCCCGGCCGGAATGGATTCAGAGGCCTGCCTCTGAAAATGTGCACTCCCCTCTCAACATTTCCACCTGCGCACGTTTAGTTTTCCCTGATCACAGAAGTAGCGGCAACTCTGTTGTACGGAAAACCACATTATTCAACTTCTAAATAGGGGGGCGAGAGCTGGGGGACATGTCAGTTTTTGACAGATGTCCTGTTTCCATTCGCCTCTAAATGCAGCCCATGGTGATTGTTGGAGGTTATGGTTTTGTAAAGATAGGAATCCTCACAGCAACACCTGTCCTTCCTGACCCACCACCACCTACCACTCACTCTCAGCTATTCCGGTAATTACAGAGCAATTCTCTAACTTAAAGTTTTGACCCCCCGGAATTTAAGTGGTGTTTATCGCACCGTTTAAAATCTCAAAACTTAAAAGTCCGTTGCCGGCATCATGATTCGGTCTGTTATCAGATCTTCGTCAAGCCATTGTTGGACAAACATAGGGGCTTATTTACAAGGCCCTTGCTCCACTTTTGCGTCATTTTTAACATGGGAAAAGTGACGCAAAAGTGGCGCAAGGGGCTTGTAAATCTGCCCCATAAAGTGCAAAAGAAAAAGTCAATGTGCAATAGTAAGCAAGAGCACCAGAAAAAGAAACCTCACCCTTCGAAAGAAAGCTGACTCAAGTATCTTGTAATTTATTTATTTTATATATATATATATATATATATATATATATATATATATATATATATATATATAGTGAAGTGATTTAATCAATGGGCGTTTTTACGCAGCCATAAGTATAAACAGGGATTTAAGTGGGTCAGGTCTTGCCGGTGTTCTAAAAAGCAGGTGCTGAGACATGACTCTCCATTTTTGCCCTCAGGGTGAAAAAAAAAAAATCTTAACTCTGCAGCAGAACCACCTCTCACTGCCTTTGATGTAACTTCAAAGAGACTCGTTATCGCTCTTTCGCAGTCTCATCATTTCAGAACTGAAGCATTTTCAATATTATATACAACGAAGCCATAGTTGTTGCCTATTTATGTTATGCAACTAACAACCATTGACAAAGCAAATAGTACTGGCTTGTTTGTTGTTGTAGGTGTAATGTTACATATTCTTTTATATACCTGGATGATGACAGAAGCAGCAAAATGCCAATCGGACAGCACACTAAGCTAAGCATATATTTTTCAGCTTATGTGCTTTTAAGCCACGCCCCCTTTGAGAGACCCTCCTCCTGCAGTTTTTTCATCTCATTTAAAGCCCTGAGCATAAATATAAAGATGTCACCTATACGATTATTAACCAGGCAAGAAAGAGGTGAAGGGGATCCGTGCTGCATGGCTGATGCCGGATTCTGTGGCAGATGTGAGAACTCTGCCCGGCGAGTCATTGGCTTCCGTGCCCAGATGGCGGCGGCCACAGATGGGTAGGTGTCCTAGACCCTGAGGATGCTGGACCACAATAAAGCGTGATTCTTGCAGAGACACACTTTTCCCCTAGATCTACTGCAGGGTGGACACGCTGTGACAATACCGTCACCACGGACCAACACAAGACTGGTAAAGATCATGCATCAGGGCTTATGCAGAGCTTTCGATGCTGAGAGGTGGTGGGACCAGCAGTGGATAGAGCTGTGGACATGCTAGGAGGCGGTGATACGGGTGCCCATGTTTGATGACACGAGAATCTGGCCGCCCAGGGGTCTTCTGGTGGAACTGGAACAGAGTGGACAGTTGAGTCCTTCAGGAACGCCCAGGCTAGAGAATTGTGAGTGTAACCCCCTGTTCCAGGCCCTTGGGGCGCCGTGGGGCTGAAGCCGTAACATACAGGGGTGGTAAATCTTCTCTCGGAGGGGGACCAACTTTATATTGAATCGAGCCCCTCATGGGACTGCAAACTGATAATACTGATCCTGTACCACACAGCACTTAAAAAGCTTCTTTTCCAAATGCATGCAGTCAGAGGCCCCATCGCTGTAACTGCAAATTGTGCCTCACCTTTGTGTTCTCTGGAGACCCACCACTGCATGGAAATGGACAGAGGCCCACTCTCTGCAGACAGCAGCCCTTGTGCACTGATCCTCTCCCTCACCAAGGACCCCCTCGCCGCCAAAGCCAATCTCCATGAAGGATTGAAGGCCGTCGCCGATTGGATGAAGATCAGCCGACTAAAGCTGAACACGGACAAAACGGAGGTCCTCATCCTCGGCTCCAACCCCTCAGCCTGGGACGACTCCTGGTGGCCAAAGACGCTGGGAGCAGCCCCGACACCCACCGACCACGCACGCAACCTGGGAGTCATCCTCGACTCAACGCTCTCCATGGCCAAGCAAGTCAACGCAGTCTCCTCCTCCTGCTTCAACACCCTCCGCATGCTTCGCAAGATCTACAGGTGGATCCCGACAGACACAAGAAGAACAGTCACCCAGGCCCTCGTCAGTAGCAGACTGGACTATGGGAACGCCCTCTACGCGGGAGCCCCGGCCAAGCTCATCAAGCGACTGCAAAGCATACAAAACGCCTCCGCACGCCTGATCCTCGACGTACCACGCCACAGCCACATCACCCCCCACTTGAGGAACCTGCACTGGCTCCCCGTCGACAGGAGGATCACCTTCAAACTCCTCATCCACGCACACAAGGCACTCCACAAAACTGGCCCAGCCTACCTCAACAGACGACTCTTCTTCTACGTCCCCAACCGCCAGCTCCGCTCCGCCGACCTCTCCCTCACCACCGTCCCTCACATTCGAAGAACAACCACCGGCGGCAGATCCTTCGCACACCTCGCCGCCAAGACCCTGAACACCCTTCCTCTAAGCCTACGACAGACCCAAGACCTGCTGACCTACAGGAGGCTACTCAAGACCTGGCTGTTCGACCAGTAGCAGCATCCCCCCCCCTTCCCTCTCCCCAGCGCCTTGAGACCCTCGCGGGTAAGTAGTGCGCTCTACAAATTCTGTGATTGATTGATTGATTGCACTGCTTCTAGGGTCACTCTCCATTGAGCAGTGACATTCCACCATAAGCATAGGGACTAGAGGACTGAAGTCACTTTGGTGATAACTGTAGTGACATGTGAGTTTGTAATGACAGAACCTTTGTGGCTCCTGATGGACTCTGCAGAACTGTGAAGGAAGCATTAGAGTGTAGTGAATTTAATGCAGGTTTAGAAAGTTGGGTTTGCTATTACACACAGAAGAATAAAGAGTGTTATACTGAGCTCTGTGTGTGGCTTAGTCATTGGCGAGTACCTGGACTGGGGAGGACGCTACAACTGGTGACAAGATGGGGATTAAGTAACCCGAAGATTGACAATGCTCTCCCAGGGAGTTTATTGTGGTCCAGCAAGCTGCTTGTGCATGCCACATGTGCCCCCATCGAAGTGAAGAATCGATGTTTGGCATATGTGGAGTCAAATCGCAGCACCAGTTCCTTGTAAGGCATTTGAAGGTAATAAAAGTTCCACTGAGAAGTCTACACATTGGTGGCTGAGAACCTGCTGGGATGGCCGCAAAGAGAGGTACTACGCCACTATGCAACTTAAAGCAGTACATCATATGGAGTGATCACACTGTGAACAGAAGCGCTGTGAGGCAGAGATCAACAAGGTGTCAGATGGCACCAAGAGACACTTACAAGCAATGAAATTCAAATACTAAAACAGTCATCTGCTTACCTTAGCTGAGCGAAGAGAGCCGTTGTGCCAGGGCACAAGTCCTAAAAATAGAAGTGGGGGGACTAACTTAGTTAATCAGTATGTAAGTGACATCACAGCACGTGACATCACAGCGGGTGACATCACGGCGCGTGACATCAGATCTTAAGCCCTCACATATATGTTTAACGTGTCTATCATGAGTACATTGGAGCACATTTCGAGTATACAGGGAAACCCTCCTGATTTAGGCAGAAGATTCACTTTTGTAAGCTACACATTAAACAATGTTGCCTTTTGTCAGCGCAAACTTCCTCTACCCATAGTGCTTTACAAGAAAAAATTGTTATATTTAAATGATTACAACGCCTCTCCAGGGGTAGTAAGCACTATATAAATGCTATTTATTTTGTGTAAATACTGAGTAAGACCAACACATCTGACATTCTTACTGTGCAGGTGTATCTTGTAAACAAGGACTGAACAAAGTGAAAAGCTGCCTCTCTTAAGTATGTGTGAAGTGCTAACAAGATGTGAGCCTTTGTTTCCCCTCTGCTGCATTTGCTTCTAGGTGTGAGGCTCCTGACTGCTGCCAGCCAGGAGACTCAGAACAAAAGGAGGCCTGTTGTCCCCTCAGATTCAGACTTTGTTATGGGCCCAGCAGGAGTCTTAACTAAGGAATCCCCCTCCCCGCCTGCACGTTGTTGCAGATCGAAAACAGACAACAACGTGCAGGCGCTGCTGAATGTGTCCCGGTGTTTGCAAATTACACCGGGACGAATTCAGCACATTTTTCAGTGGGGCCCAGCTTCTTGTCAGGATGGACGGCGTCCACCCTGTGAAAATAGTGGGTGGACGCCGTCCACCCGCGTGTACCCCCCGACTCGTGCCCTGGTTGTTGTGCCTTGCGCTGGGGGTAGTAACCCCAGAGGTAGCACCCGGGGTTGTGCTTGCGGAGCTGTCCATACCCGAAGCGGCTCACCACCAAAGCTGCTGGGTGGTGGCTCACCACCACCCAGCAGGTGTCTCCTGAAAGCAAAGGGCTCCCATGGAGCTCAAGAGGGAGGTCAAGGTTCCACGAGCTGCCCAAGATGACCCAGAGGACAGCACAGCACAGGGCCTTAGCGATGGTATGGATGAAGCAGGTCCTAGCAGACAGCAGACGGTGTCGGAAAGGGTTCACTGACACAACATCGATGTAAAAATTATCAAAGTTAAAAATATCGAATAAAAAATATAGACAACAAAAATATCAACTCCTATACTTAAACAGGTAAGTAAAAACATATATACTCAAAAATATCGATGTAAAAAATATAGATGTATAAAATATCGACTTTTATATAAATATAAAATAATATATATTAAATACATTAAATATAATATTAACAAAATAAAATAAATTTAATATACATTTTAATAAAATATAACAAATAAACTTAAGAAATAAAACACAAACATAATAATTTATACATATATATTTACTTTAAAACAATTAATAAACTATTATTTTTAATTTATGTTAAAAGTTTGAAATAATATAAAAAATGAAAATATATATTAATGAATTTAAAATATAAAAAAACAAAAATCTATAATAAATTAAAACAAACTATTAGAAACATATTTAAACTTAAATTTCACAATACAATCAGTGCAACAGTAGGGAAAGTGTTGGATAGCAAAGGGGTAAAAATAACTATTCCCACTCCAGTGAGTGCAAAAGTAGGGAAAGTGTTGGATAGCGGAGGAATTCAATTTACTATTCCAACTCCAGTGAGTGCAACAGTAGGGAAAGTGTTGGATAGCGGAGGGGTAAAAATGACTATTCCCACTCCAGTGAGAGCAACAATAGGGAAAGTGTTGGATAGCGGAGGGGCAAAAATTACTATTCCCACTCCAAAGAGTGCAACAGTATGGAAAGTGTTGGATAGCGGAGGGGTAAAAATTACTATTTCTAATCCACTGAATGCAACAGTAGGATAAGTGTTGGATAGCAGAGGGGTACAAATTTTATTCCCACTCAGGTGAGTACAACAGTAGGGAAAGTGTTGGATAGCAGAGGTGTAAAAATTACTATTCCCACTCCAGAGAATGCAACAGTAGGGAAAGTGTTCGATAGCGGAGAGGTAAAAATTACTATTCCAACTTCAGTGAGTGCAACAGTAGTGAAAGTGCTGGATAGCGGAGGGGTAAAAATTACTATTCCCACTCCAGTGAGTGCACCAGCAGGGAAAGTATTGGATAGCGGATGGGTAAAATTTACTATTCCCACTCCAGTGAATGCAACAGTAGGGAAAGTGTTGGATAGCGGAGGGGCAAAAATTACTAGTCCCACTCCAAAGAATTCAACAGTAGAGAAAGTGTTGGATAGCGGAGGGGTAAACATTACTATTCCCACTCCACTGAATGCAACAGTAGGATAAGTGTTGGATAGAGGAGGGGTAAACATTTTTATTCCCACTCCAGTGAGTGCAACAGTAGGGAAAGTGTTGGACAGCGGAGGGGTAAAAATTACTATTCCCACTCCAGAGAGTGCAACAGTAGGGAAAGTGTTGGATAGCGGAGAGGTAAAAATTACTATTCCAACGCCAGTGAGTGGAACAGTAGGGAAAATGCTGGATAGCGGAGGGGTAAAAATTACTATTCCCACTCCAGTGAGTGCAAAAGTAGGGAAAGTACTGGATGGCGGAGAGGTAAAAATTACTATTCCCACTCCAGTGAGTGCAACATTAGGAAAAGTGTTGGATAGCGGAGAAACAAAAATTACTATTCACATTCAAACAATTGGGGAAAAAAATAATATTCCACTTTTACAAAAATCATAAAAATAAATAAACAATATTAAAAAAATTAAAAATTAAACATAAATAAATAACACATATTATGATAGTAATTACATAAAACAAAAACCTACAAATATTATATAAAATAAAATAATAAATACATTTATAAAAGATAATTCTTTTAAGCTAGAAAATATTTACAAACAAAAAAATAATTAAAAGACAAATGTTTTTATTTTATTTCCTACCCTATAACACCACACCAATAACAAAACACTTCAAAGTTTTTTATTAAATTTATTTCCATAATCAACATAATTAATAATCAATTAAAAAATATTATTAATAAAAAACTAATAAACATTCATTGACTACACAAGCTTTAACACCATAATATCCACAACACACACCTAAATTAAACTATAAAATAATAAAACACAATTAAAACGTATTTTTAAATTAAAAATTATTACTATTAACAACTAATAATTAAATATTTAAAATGTATTTAATACCCACCCTTTACCCCTTTAAAAGTAAAAACAACACACATAAAAATAAATTAGACAAAATAAATATCAAATAATTAACATTAATTAACAACTATATATTAATTAATTAAACACAAATAACTTCCCACCCTTTACTCCTATAAGCACCACAATACACACCTAAAATAATTACACAACTACCATAATTAATTACCAATTAATTAATTAAAATTAATTAACAACCAATTATTAATTCATCAATTAAATATAAATTACTTCCCACCCTTTACACCTATAAACACCACAACACACACCTAAAATTAATTACACAATTATCATAATTAATTACCAATTAATTAATTAAATTTAATTAACAACCAATTATTAATTCATAAATTAAAAATAAATTACTTCCCACCCTTTAAACCTATAAACACCACAACACACACCTAAAATTAATTACACAACTACCATAATTAAATACCAATTAATTAACTAAAATAATTAACAGCAAATAATTAATTCATAAATTAAAAATAAATTACTTCCCACCCTTTACACCTATAAACACCACAACACACACCAAAATTAATTACACAATTACCATAATTAATTACCAATTAATTAATTAAAATAAATTAACAACCAATTATTAATTAGTTAATAATAAATGACTTTACACATTTAACAATATAACATCTCAATTAAACAAATATTAATAAAAAAAATAATAATCAATAAATTTAATATAATTAAATTACTTCCCACCCTATTCCCCTATAAACCCACATCCCGCTATGGAACTAAAAACGCAAAATTCAAATTAAAAAAAATTAATAACTACTAAAAAGAATCAATACATTTAATATAATTAAATTACTTCCCACCCTATTCCCCTATAAACCCACAACCCGCTACGGAACTAAAAACGCAAAATTCAAATAAAAAAATAATAATAACTACTAAAAATAATCAATACATTTAATATAATTAAATTACTTCCCATCCTATTCCCCTATAAACCCACAACACACTACGGAACTAAAAACACAAAATTCAAATAAAAAAAAAAATAACTACTAAAAATGTAACACATATATTAAAAATACAAACAATTCTTATACAAAAAAACATACATCACATACATATAAAATACATACTAAAATACATAACATTAATAAAAAATGATATTTTTAACAACTATATTTTTGCAAACAATATTAAACCCTTTGATATTTTTAAAATCGATATTACTTACCTTAAGTCGTTATTCTTGACCACGATATTCTTTCTGTCATTATTTCTGAGCCACGATATTAATGACTCGATATTTGTGCAACTCGATATTTTTTACTCGATATTCTGTCTCTGCACCGTCGGAAAGAACTCCACCCTCAGCTTCAGCCAATCTTGTAAATGGTTACAATGCTGCCGCCTTCTTGAAACCACCACCGCCATTCAATACCACCAAAAAGTTGAATATTGACAACAGATGTACTGCCTGGACAGAGACATTTAATGGTTTTATTGATGTGATTGAAGAAGTAGATAGTAGATAACAAGAAGATTATCAAGTACCTTAAGAATCTTGCTGGTGAAAGTGTAAAAGAAGTCATAAAGAAAATGCCGTGAAGTGACAAAATTACATACAGTCAAATCAAACAGCCTTAAATCTCAAGTTCAATCCAATGCCACATGTAGATTACGAAAGATACATCTTCAGTCACGAACGACCGAAAGAAAGATCAGACCATTGACAAATTTGTTGAGAAACTGGATATGCTCAACAAACACTGGGGCTTATTTATGAGCCCTTGCGTCACTTTTGCACCGCCGGTGCGTCACTTTTTGTGACGCACCAGCGGCGTAAAAAATGCACCATGTTGCGTCATATTTACAAAGTGACGCATCTAGGTAGATGCGTCACTTTGTAAACCCCTGCGCCACATTATACCTGCGCCAGGTATAATGTATGCAGGGTGGGCGTTCTGACGCAAGTAAGCCTCGTAGAAGTGACGCAGTGAAATCTATGAGATTTCACTGCGCCACTTCTAGGACGCAAATGCGTCAATATCTTACGCCTGCCTCACAGCAGGCATAAGACTGACGCAGGCACATTTGAAATGGGACTTGCCCACGTGAAATGACCCATTGCTGAAGTTGCGTCACTTTTGTGACACACTTCAGCAATGCGTCATTTTTGCGCCTACAGATACGTCAGAAATACTGACGTATCTTTAACTCCTTGCGACATGATGCGTCATACTGTAAATATGACGCATCCAGCATGTCGCAAGGAGGGCGCAATGAAAAGTGACGCATCGCTGTTTTCACGCAGTGATGCATCACTTTTCATATATGAGGCCCACTGTATGATCAATTAATTTGATGATCAGGGAGCTATACACCTCAGAGTGATTGATGGATGCTTGTCAGATTCGTTCAGACGACGAATGCTGAGAGAAACTCTTAGCCTGGAGCGAGTTCTCATGGCTGCCAGAGCTTAAGAGCATGCTGATTGACAAGCTGCCCAGAGCGAGTCAGTCATGAATGTAAAAAGTAAGCCAAAGCACTAGACCGAGGGACACAGAGTGAATTCTTCACAGAAAAAGAAGTTGTTCTTTGAGTGTGGATTTTCGTTTCCACACAAAGGTGAATGTCTCACCATTGAGCAGATCTTCACAGGTTGTGGAAAGGAGAACCATTTTGTGATGCTTTGCAAGGCCAAAGAAAAAGTAAGTGCGTCACGGCTCGAAGACAAAATCGCTGCTCGAACGTTCCAGAAGCAACATTCGACTCATGCCCATAAGGACAAGTGACCACATCAGCTGAGGTAAATTGACACCAAACGAAGTTGATCGACATCTAAATCTTCGTCAAACAGTTCTTCCATACTAATATCAAGTGAAAGTGAAAAAGATGATTGTGCCATGTCGATGATTACCTCAGAAAAGCAAGCGCATTTAAGACTGGCCGCCTGTGAGAGAAAACACCGGTCCAAGAAAATCGACGTGACAACGCACCAAAGTCATTCAAACATTGTCCGAAGATCACACTAAAGGTCAATGGTTGTTCAATACCTTTCATTATCGATAGTGGTGTGTCAATAAATATTATGCCTGAGGAGAAATATAATGAACTGTCTCCATTGCCCAGACTTACGCCATCAAAAACTAAAGTGTATACGTGGGTTGCATCAATGTCACTAAAAAGTCAAGGTTCATTTGTAGCAACGTTGAAGCATAAGAAAACAAAAGTACAAGCACCTATTAATGTCCTTCAAGGAACGGCGTCAAGCCCCTGATTACTTAGCTTCAGGACAGCTGCTGATATGGGACTGATATCAGTGAACTATAACGTGAATGCTCATCACTAAATAGTAAGTCAATTCGCTTCGTTGTTTCATGGGTTGGGAAAACTCAAGACTATGAAAGTCCAATTACACATTAATAACGACGTCCGTCCTATTGTCAAAGACATGGACAAATTGCCTTTCACTTACAGGAAGCTGTTGAAAAAGAACTTGAAACCTTACTCAAACACAATATCATTGAGCATTCCACTGGTCCAACTTCATGAGTTTCTCCCATAGTGGTAGTACCCAAAAAGGACAGTGAAGGAGCAGTACGCATCTGTGTGTATAAGCGTCAAGTGAACAAGACAATTGACAGAGAACGACATCCTGGTCCGCAGATTGCTGATATGATAACACAATTAAATGGTGCAAAGGCATTCTCTCCTCTGGATCTGAATAAAGGATATCATCTGTTGGAACTCGAGGAAAATTGCAGGTAAATTTCAACCTTTGTAACACATGTTGGTCTGTTCCGTTACAAGAGACTAGGGGGGGGCGATTACGATACGGTTGGAAAAGGCTCCGACCATCGGTCGGTCGGAGCCTTTCTGACCGAATCGTACTATGCCGGTCGGATCCCTTTCCGACCGCCTCATTACGATGGAGGCGGTCGGAAAGGAATCCGAATGGTCATTCCGACTGGCTTCTGATGGGCTCGGAGAGCCTGTCCGCCAGTGGGGATGCAGCCAGTAATCCCAAGGGCGTCTCTTTCCGCCCTTGGGATTACGATGTCGGGTTTTGGCAGCCTTTCCGTGCCGGCTGTTCCGACACAGAAAGGTTGTTGGAACTCAACTTTGGGTGCCCCACCAGGGCCCCCTTGGGTGCACGGCCGTTGGTTGGCCCCTGTTGATCCCTGCACCCCATGGCCACAGGGTGCTGGGATGAACTGCACCTCCTATTTTACAATGGGAGCAAGCATTCCGGCCGGTTTACAGCCGTAATATATGCTCCCATTGTAAAGTATAGGAATGCGATCGAACAGTGTTCGGTCGCATTTAATTAGTCGGTCAGGACCGCCAAGTGGGTGTCAGTCGGTCCCATGACCGAGACGATGTCGGGAAGAGAAAACTCTACCAGAGATCTGATGTAAGTAGAAATGCAATGATGCAGGAGTCTTCTCAAGGTAAGTAGAGGTTTATTCACAGAGCACAGGTTAAGCGTACACCTCACCAGCTGACCAGACCACCAACTGACAAGTCTGGAATGCAGCTTGGTTACACATAATGCACTAAGAACATCACAGGTATTCTGGAAGGATGGGGAGGAGAGGACACAAAGGAAGGGCTATAACTGGGAGACCATATTGAGAGAGATAAACATTTACAACACATCTTCTCCCTTTGGATTGAAAACAAACACAAGAAAGAATGCACTTAAAAATGAAACATTAACAAAAATAGTCATTCAAATAAACAGGAGGTCTGCGAAGCCTTGAACTTCTGGCTTCCGTGGATACTGAGACATCTTGAGTAACCTCACAACGAGAAGATGAATCATCAAAAGCATCACCACCACCTTCACCCCTGCGACAAACTAAAGATGAAGAAGATGAATCATCAAAAGCATCACCACCACTTTCACCCCTGCGACAAACTAACGATGAAGATGGAGTAATATCTACTGGGGTAGATAACATGTACCCACTGTTAGACAGAGAATCCTGATCAACCTGAGCGGTAGCACTGGAAGATACAGACTTCTGATACAGTGCCACTCTGCGAAGGTTCCATTTCTCACCATTCTCCAGGACCACATAATTAGAAAAACTCGTCTAACCTTGTAGGGACCCCTGAACTTGGAAAGTCCCTTTGTCACCCTCCCTGGTTTGACTTTAACCAGATCACCTGAGGAAATGAAGTAGAGAGTAGAAGCACGATTGACCTGAGAAGAAAACCCTGGATTAGTACCTTCACCAACACTATTTTTGATCCAAGACGGTGCAAGCTTAGTGCCCGGACGTCTTCCCCGCATAAGCTCCAAAGGAGACTTACCATCTTGTTTGTGAGCAGTGCTGCGATAAGCCCACACCATCTCCTGGACCATCTCATTGGCAAAACCACCAGATGCACACAACATTTGTATTATTCCTTTGACAACTCTGTTTGCTCTCCCACATACACCGTTCCCTTGTGGGTTGTAAAGGGAAGTGCGATGGTGGGTCACCCCAAACCCAGACAGGAACATACGCATTTTATGTGAAATAAGCTGGGTACCATTATCTGTTATGAGTACAGAGGGACAGCCTTCATCATGAAATAAATCTTTAAGGAACAAAATGGTACAATCAGTGGTGATGTCTTTAACAAATCTGACAGTAAGCCATTTAGAAAACATGTCAACTACAACGATGGCAAAACGTTGAGCCGCAGGCAATTCATCCATAGGTCCGATGAAATCAAGACACACACTATGCCAAGATTGTTCAGGAGTAGTGATATGACTCATGGTTGAGCTTGAAGCAACTTTGAGTCTTTTCTCACCGTCTCTACAAGCAGAACAATTCTCGACCCAAGAAGACACTTGTGCGTCCATGGCTGGCCACCAAAAATCGGCCTTAATCCTGCGCTGAGTGAGAGTTTGCCCTAAGTGTCCTTCATGGGCCAGTTTTAATAATTTCGGCCTCAGGCTGAATGGAGGGATGAATCTGTCACCTCTCATAAGAATACTGTCACCATATACCGAAAGTTCATCTAAAACTTTAAGGAAAGGACGGACCGGGGGTTGTACACAACTCTCACGCCTGGCACCCAATTTGACCATGTCAATGACTTTAGTAAGGACCAAGTCTTTCGCCATAGCAACACACCACTCATCTTTCGTAAAAGTACCTTCACTCAGGGCCAACACATCTTGGACAAAAGCTACAGCCCCTTCATCTTGAATTTCTTGAGAATCACCTTTGGAATCTTCACTCTTGACTGAAAGTCTAGAGAGACAATCAGCCTGTACATTGCGCCAACCTTGGATATAAGAAATGTCATACTGATATTCCTGAAGCCTGGATGCGAGTCTTGCTAGTCTAGGGGAACCCTTACCAGCCCCACCAGGAGACAAAACACGAACCAAAGGCTTGTGATCTGTCTTAACTTGAAACTTGGTACCCCAAAGGTATGTCCTAAAATATTGAACACCCCAAGCGGCAGCCAAAGCCTCCTTCTCAATTACAGAATAATTCTGTTCAGAAGGAGAAAGGGTGCGGGAGGCAAAAGCGATGGTTCTCTCCCCCTCAGCATGTTTCTGTAGAAGTACCGCACCTAATCCTGTGGCACTCGCATCCACCATTAACAATGAGGTACGCCTGATGTCAAAGGGTGCTAAGACCTTAGCCTCACACAATTCCTTCTTGATAGCAGTAAAACAATCAGTATGATTATCACACCAAGAAAACTTCACTCTTTTTTTGAGTAGAAGTCTCAAAGTTAACGTTTTGTCCGAGAAATTCTTCACAAATTTAGAGTAAAACTCTATAAGCCTCATGAACGATCGGAGCTGATCCTTATCAGTAGGACACGGAGCTGAATGTATAGCCTCCAAAAGATTCCTTTTGGGTTTAACTCCCTGTGCTGAAATTTCATAACCCAAATACTCAATGTGTTGGACCAGAAAAGAAAATTTTTCTTTACGTAAAGTAAGACCTGCTTCATCAATCCTGTGCAACACGGATTTGAGTACCTGATTGTGATCAGAGATAGTGTCACCAAAGACAAGAATGTCGTCTTGGAAAAAGACGGCCTTTTCTATTCCCTTGAATATCTCTGTCACCATACGCTGAAAAACGCTGGCCGCAGAGGTCAACCCAAAAGGAAGTCTCGTAAACTGAAATGTGCCCTCCGTGGTTATGAACGCGGTCAAATGTTTGGAATCATCATGAAGACGAATCTGATGATAGGCGCTCTTCAAATCTAATTTTGTGAAGAATTTCGCACCTTGTAAAGTGGACACTAATTCCCCAATGTTGGGGAGGGGAAACGTGTCTGCTACAACATTTTTATTAAGGGATCTTAAGTCCACACAACATCTTATTTTGCCATCGGCCTTTTGAGTAATAACGACCGGAGACACCCAAGTGGATGCCTCCACTGGTTCAATTACTCCCCCTTGTAACATTTCATTGATTAATAATTTAACTTCATCCCTAACCACAAGAGGAACCCTCCTCAATTTGTGTTGGATAGGGACGACATCTTTCTTTAGTAGGATTTTATGTACATAACCCTTCAACTCTCCCAACTAATTTCTAAAAACTCTGCTTGCATCATGTAATATATCATTGAGTGTATAATCATCCACGACCATGACTTGGGAAGGTGCTCTAGGATTGACAATAATATGCAAGTCGTATTGATGAATCCACCCAAGAATTGGTGGCCCATCAATGGCAACATACACTTTCCCCTAGTAGACCTGTCAGAAAAAGAGATGTCTGAATCAAAATAGCCTAACAAATCTATATTGTCACCTTGATACCCTGTAGGGGAAATATCACTAGGTTTGAGTATTTTAGCACCCCATTCTTTCCTAAACATGGGCTCAGGAATTATTGTGTATCTTGAGCCTGTATCCACCATGAGAGTTACATCATGGCCATCAATAATGAACTCAGCTTTAGGTCTTCTCTCTCTCTTTTCATTAAAGACAACAGTAATTGAATCTTCAACAATTAAAATTTTGTCTCTCTCCCTTCTAATCTCTAGGTCATTATCTTCGATAACAGCCACCTTAGGCTGACCTTTGTTCCTACACATTCTGGAAAAATGACCCATTTTACCACATTTAAGACACTCTTTGTTATTTGCGAAGCAAAATTTTGCATCAGATGTATGTGCATTACTGCCACATCTTGAGCAAAATCTAGTGGGAATCTTAACAAAAGTACTCTTTTTGTTGAAATATTTTCCTTTCGACTTGACTATAGCAACTGACTCCTCATCTCCTGGTTCACTCTCAGACAAACCCTTTTCAGATACTTCAGAAATTTGTTGATGAGGATTAGACTTTTGTAACTCCTTCATACCTATTTCTGATTGTTCAACCACCTTGGCTAAATCTATAGCTATCTTTAAAGTCGGATTCTTGGCTGCCCAGAGTCTTTCCTGTATTTTCCTATTATTACATTGAACAATCAGCTGATCGCGAATCAGCTCATCAGCCATTGAACCAAAGTTACATTTCACTGATAGTTCTCGCAAACGTGCCACAAAATCGTCGATGGATTCCTCGTTACGTTGCTTGTGTGTGTAGAACTTATATCTGTTCATAACCAAATTCTCTTCTTTGGCAAACCTCACTTCGAGTCTAGAAACAGCATCTTTGTATTCGTCAGGCAAGGACTGCCCACTAGCTTGCAACGCTTGAGGGAGGTATTTGAAGATGCGTTGAGCTTCCTTACCCAGAGCACTCAACAACAATTCTTTTTTACGTTTGGCAGAGAAGTCTTGGCCATCAAGGGCGTCAAGATAATTGTCAAACATGACTATCCAGTCTTCCCAAGAAATTTGCGGTGTGCCTGGTTCACTTAGAAACGGTGGAGGAAGTGCTACTGTGACTTGCTGTGCCATAGTACCGCTAAAATGGCAAGTTAACCCTCTAAAACGAAATTACAAAAGATACTGCAATATACTGCTAAATATAGAAAAATATACAAATACGAGTGAGTATGAAAATGTCACCTTATACTTGAAGTACACAGACAATGTGGCCGCAGCTGTAGCGTGGTGTGCGCATCACCGAATGACAAGCACGTGTGAAATCCGGTGAATATATTTGCAAAACGAAATACGAAGTGACTTAGGATTGGTGAGCGTATCACCGTGTAGGAATAACGCTCGTTGCGGTAACCTTAGCAACACAGCTGACAACGTCAAACCTCTCGTTGCACGAAATCGTCAGCGTTTCAGCTGCAAACACTGAAATTCCAATATGGCGGCCTCACGTTGCGGGATGACGTCAGCACGTCACGTTGCACCTCACGTTGGTGAGTGGCCGTGTAGCAAAGCCAAACAAACAAAGTAGGCTGGAGATACAGTGATGCGTTAGCACAAAGGAATTTCACTGCTAAGCAACGCGTGGCGCGTGTATTGAAGCGCGCATGCACGCGACACCACTCACAGTTATATAAATGACGTCGGACCTTCAATACGACCTCGGGCCACACCGGGACTTCCAAACTTCTTCGTAGTCTCAGGAAGGATCGCGGGTGATTGCCACAGGAGGTAAACGATAGTGCTGCACGCAGGGATCCACTGTCGGCGAGGAGTCGCTAACCTGAAAATCCTTGATGGCTGCTGTGATGAAGACTCGATGCATGTAGTCCGGTCAGCTTCTCAAATCGTCGCCAAATTGATGTAAGTAGAAATGCAATGATGCAGGAGTCTTCTCAAGGTAAGTAGAGGTTTATTCACAGAGCACAGGTTAAGCGTACACCTCACCAGCTGACCAGACCACCAACTGACAAGTCTGGAATGCAGCTTGGTTACACATAATGCACTAAGAACATCACAGGTATTCTGGAAGGATGGGGAGGAGAGGACACAAAGGAAGGGCTATAACTGGGAGACCATATTGAGAGAGATAAACATTTACAACAAGATCGTAATGAGGGCCTAAGTTTTGATGTGTCATCAGCTGCGGAGCTATTCCAAGATGTCACTCGACGTATCATACATCGTGCCATGAATGCTTTCAATTATAATGATGACATGTTGGTTTTCGGAGATACACAGATGGAGCATGACAAAGCTCTTGCGCAAGTGTGTCAGTTGCTCCTTGATGCCAGTTTAATTTGTATGCAGAGAAATGTGAGTTCCATAAGACAAAGTTAAAATTCTTTGGCCATATCTTTTCTGATGGGGGCATGACCTCCAATCCAGCTAAAGAGCCAGCACTGACAGCTGCCAGTCCCCCACAAGATATTTCCATGTTACATTCATTGCTTGGCATGGCCAGCTATTGCTCTAGACCCATACAAGACTTTGCCACTATCATTACGCCATTAAGAGACTTGACGAAAAAGAATGTTTCTTTCATTTGCTCACATGAATGTGTGCAAAGCTTCCAGAAAGCTGAATAAGCTATTGAGAACTCTACTGAAATGGCATATTTTGATCCAAAGTTTTATACTGAGGTTGTTGTTGACGTTAGCCCTGTTGGGTTGGGCTCCATCCTTGCACAGCACAATGGACACCCAGATGCTCGAAGACGTATTGTGGTGTATGCAAGACGAAGTTTGTCCCAAACTGAACATGCTTATTCACAACCTGAGAAAGAAAGCTTAGCACTGATGTAGGCTTGTGAACATTTCCACATATTATTGTATGGGAAGCCCTTAATGCTTGTGACTGATCATCAAGCATTGTTGACTATCTTTGGCAATTCAAAAGCAAAAATGACTACTCGCATGGAATGTTGGGATCTGCGATTGCAAGAGTACAACTACACCATCGTGCACCATCCAGGGAAAGATCAGAACCCTGCCGACTACTTCTCATGAGTGCCTCTACAATGCCCTGGCACCCATTTTAAGACGGCTGAAGCTTAAATACATTTCATCATGAAATCAAGCACCCCAGCTACCATTTCATTGGAACAAATTGTCTTGGCCACAAGTCAAGACAGTGCCGTAACGAAACATGAGGGGGCCCCCCTGCAAAGTACATGGGGGGCCTCCCTCCGGACTCACTCAGGACCTCTCAGGCCTGGGCACTGTGCTGAGGGGGCCTCAGGAGCTCGGGGGCCCCACCGCACTGGTGGGCCTTTGTTACGCCACTGAGTCAAGATAGTGACATGCTGAAACTGAAAGACATTATTACGCATCAGTCTTGTTACCAGCACCCATAACCTCTCACCAGTGCCAGTGAATATCAAAAGTATAAGAATGCTAAAGATGAACTGTCCGTTACTCAGAAAGGTGTTATTTTAAGAGGTTTGAGAATTGTTATTATGGAGAGTCTGTGACTACAGATAATTGAAGTGGCCCATGAAGCACATCGTGGAATTGTTGCCATCAAACGAGCTCTCCGAGACCGAGTCTGTTTTCCACATCTCAATGAGAGAGTTGAAAGAGAATTAAAGGCTTGTCATCTATACAACTGCCTGTCATCGAAAATCACTCAACACCTGTTAAACATGTCAGAGTTGCCAATGCATGCATGAGAAAGAATTGCAGTGGACTTCTTGGATCCTCTTGAAAATGGACATCACCTGATGGTGATCGTTGATAAATACTCCTGTTTTCCAATGATTAATCTCTCATCTATCACTCAAGAACGTGTCATTGAGAAATTAGACAGCATCTTCGCGATCTGGGGTGGTCCTGCGATATTAAAGTCTGACAACAGTCCATCTTTCAACAGTCGAGAATTCAGAGACTTTCTCTGTTATTGTAATATGAAGCATCAGAAGAGCACACCTCTTTGCCCACAGGCCAATGACCTTGTCGACCGTTTCATGAGTACTCTAAAGAAAGCTGTCCAGCATGCTGTACTAGAAAAACTCAACCATAAAGCTGTCCTAAATTCTACTCTTCAAGCATACCGTTCGACCCCTCACTCGAACACAGGTGAAAGCCCTGCAACCTTGATGTTCGGGAGAGCCTTGACCACCAAGTTACCTCAATGGACCAACCAAAGAACAAATACTGTGGAAGAAAAACGCATGAAAGACTTGGATCTTAAGAGGAAAATGAAGGCCTATGCAGACAAGCGTCAACATGCAAAAGATGTCACGTTCACTAGATGAGATCGAGTGCTTGTTCGTCAGCATAGAAAACGAAAGTCTGATGCTCCTTTCGATGCTGAATCATTTCATGTTGTGACCAGCAAAGGACACATTGTGACTACCCAATGTCTTGGGAAGTCCATTACGGAGACTCCTCGCATTTCAGACATGTGGCTCATCGCTCGCCAGGCACTGTTGTCATTGTAGAGACTAAGGGGCCGATTCCGATTCAGGCCGGAAATCTCCCCGACCGAGCCGGACCCGGAGAGATTTCCGACCGAATCGGACCCTAGCAGTCCGACCGAACGAGTACGATGCGCACGTATGCTATCGGACTCGATTCGGTCGGACTCCCATTGAAGTCAATGGGAGCCAGTCGTACGACGCGTACACGGGCTCCCATTGACTCAATGGGCATGACGCGAACAAGGGCGCCCCCTACAGCGTGTTCGCGTCGATGCGGGTCGCACCGTACATGCACGTGTAGGGGGGATCCATGGGTCCCCCCTGTGTGCGACTCGCGCACCTACGCTTCCAGGGGGGTCCGACACGGACCCCCAAAGTGCGGCTCCGACAGCTCCTTGGAGCCGGACTGCGCGAGTCGGTCGGAGCGGTCGAGGTGCGCATCGTACTTACCCGGCCGGGGAACGTCTCCATTGCGCGGTGCGCATCGTCCCCGTGCGAGTCGGTCAAAGCGGTCGGGTCCTGCGAACGAGTCGGTCGGAGATTTCGCGAGCGCACGCATCGTACTCGCTCGCCCGGACGCACGTACGACTCGGTCGGGAAATAGGGCTCCGAATCGGATCCGGTTAAGCCGAATCCGATTCGGTGCCCTACCGGCCGAGATCGGAATCGGCCCCTAGGTCTGAAAGGACAAGTGAAGAACACTTGACTACTGCTCTTTCTCCATCACCAATGCCAGTCATGGACATTTCTACTACCTGTCCCCAGTTTCCGACGACACGGTCAGGACGTGTGATCCAAGCACCACGAAGACTCATTGAACAACTCTAATTATACATATTTGTTAAACAAAATTGTAATTTTTTATTTAACAGAGGGGAGATGTTGTGTCGTGTGAGTTTGTAATGACGGAACCTCTGTGGCTCCTGAGGGACTCAGTAGAACTGTGAAGTGAGCAGGGGCGGCTCCTCCACTAAGGTGGAGGAGCGTCGCCTCACTGCCTTTCAGCACAGCAAAAAAGGAAAAATAAAATGATAAAAACGTGATGTTATTATCATTTTATTTTTCCGCGCTGAGGTAGTTTTGTGGGGAGGGGCTGGGCTGGGCAGAGCTGGGGGGAGGAGTGGTGGCACTCTCTAAGTGTGCATGACTGTTTGGCCAGGCGTCTTGGGCCGGCCAAACAGTCATGCACACTTTGCCTGTCTCCACTGGCTGTATTGTACAGCCAGGGTGGAGAACATGCCCAGGCTTCCAGTCCCTGTCTGAGCGCCGAACCACAGCGCTCAGACCAATGTCATTGACTTAGTGGAGCCTGGGTGCTTCCTGCTTCCACAGAAGGAAGAGGATGGAGAGGATGGAGGAGAGGCAGTGGCCAGCCAGTTGGCTGACCGGCAGGTAAGTGATCATTTTTTTTACACCCTCCCCTCCCCGCCCCACTACTGCTTTCTGGGAGCAGTCGCTACTGGAAGTAAACATTGGAGCATTGTGAATTGAATGCCTGTTTAGAATGTTGAGTTTGTGGTTACACGCAGAAGAATAAACACATTTTATAGTAAGGTCCGTGTGTGGCATAGTCATTGGCCAGTACCCGGGCTGGGGAGGACGCTGCAATAACCCATTCGTTTTTTGGTCTGAGGAGCTGGACCTGCACTTGGCTTTTGGTTATCTTTAAAGGGATTTGGAAAGTAGCAGGCTGATTGGCATAACATGAGGCATATAAAACCAGTGAAGTATCTTCCAGCATTACTGAAGGTCCAACAAACATGCCAGATAGACCAGAGGACATCAACGCCCCTGCAAGCTTGAAGGAGGGGGATTCAGCAACAATGCTGCCGGATAAGCTGGGTAAAATCCTGGAAGCTATTGTTGCCATCAGAAAACCCATAGAGACTGAGGGCCAAATTTATCAAAGACTTGCGTCGCCTTGCGGCACGCAAGTTAGTTTTATCAAGCCACGCAAGGCCACCTTGCATGGCTTGATAAATCTAGAGTAAGGCAAAGCATTGCAAATTGCTATGTTGCGTTACTTTGCCCCAAGGAGTCGTTCCATGGGTGGAGCATGCGTGTTCCCATGCACCCACCCATGGATTTTGGTGAATTCCCCGATTAGCTATTACTGGTAGACCTGGGAATGTGTCAAAATGCTATACCTATCCAAGTGAGGCGTAACGAGGAGAAATATATTTATTTCTCTTTGTTACTTCCTCATTCTATGTGTGCTGCATTCTGCAGCCCACATAGAGGAAAATGCCTCTCAGGATTATTTTTGTTCAGGAAGGTGTTCCTTCAAATAATCCTGCTTACAATGCAGGCACCCTCGCACCATTGTGCAAGGAAGCCTGCGTTGGCACTAGGCAGCACATTGTGTGTCAGCACAGGGAAAAGACAGGAATGCGCCGTATAATGTTAGATAAGGCGCGTTCCTGCCCTTTCCCTATCACACAACGCAGCAAGGTGACTTGCTGCGCTTTGTGATTTTTTAATAAATATGTTCCCAAAATAGCACAGCTGTGGTTGACCTGGTCTTACTTTGTGAAGACCAAAAGAAGTTGTTGGACAGAGTCAAGCAAAGTGAGGATGCCATAGGCGAACTTCACCCAGCCTCGACTTCAGTGCAGTTACATCACAAAGACTTAATAGAAAGAGTAAGTTACTCGCCTTTTGAGCGGAAGTCTCTGAGTGGGTGAATAGAAGAAATAACATCTGTGTTTTGGGTTGCCTGAAGGAATTGAAGGAGCTTATAGGGTGGCTTTCCTGGAAACGTGGGTGAGAGAGGAAGTGGCACGTGTTGATTTATCCAAATTCTTTGCATTGGAAAGAGCACATAGAGTTCTAGGGAGAAGGCTCCAGTCTGGGTCAGCCCCAGATCAGTGGTGGAGAAACTGTTCCATTTGCGGGATTGTGACATGATTTTGCAAAAGTCTAGAGCTGCAGGGTGCATTGAGGGGCTCATTTATGAGCCCTTGCAACACTTTTGCGATGCCGGTGCATCACTTTTTGTAACGCACCGGAGGCGTAAAAAATGTGCCATGTTGCGCCCTATTTACAAAGTGACACATCTAGGCATGACTTTGCATTGAAAAAACAGTGGGTATATGAAGGACTTTGATGTCAAAATTGGTGAAGTTAGATGACTCATTACACGAGCTAGAAAATCTTATGGTAACCAATCCCCAGACCATGCAGAGGCTTCAGACTGAAATAGAAAAATATGCATGGACTTCATTTAGGGGTCGCAAGGGAACGCAACTGCAACCGCTGGCCTCAGAGGTGGCAAACTCAATGCCAAGAACACAGAGGTAGCTCACATTATCAGTGTTAGCTCCAACCACCTTGTTTTCTGCTATTTTCTTATTACAGTAATAGTGAATAATAGTATATCGTTCACTATTAGTGTAATAAAAAGTGGAGCAGCAGGTTCTGAAATAGGATCTTTATTGGCATCTTAGGTAAGTAATATAAAATGCGGTTAAATATATGTTGTTTGCGTGCATGTGTGAGACAAAATGTTTGTGTGAGAGCGTGTGTATGTTCGAGCATGTATCTTAGTATTTGGGGTTGGGTGTCTGTGAGTGAAAGTGAGTGAGTGAGAAAATATAAGAGACTCAGAGTAAAAGTGAGTGAGAGACTGTGAATGAGTGAGTCAGGGTAAGAGTGAATGCAAGAGGCTGAGTGAAAATGAATGAGTGCCAGTGAGTGTGAATGAATGGAAGAGAGCGTGAGTGAATGAGAGTGAGTGTGAGTAAATGAATGAAAGCAAGCAATAGTGAGAATGTGTTGTTATGCTTGCAAGTCTACTGTTGGACCTGGCAAGCTTCTTGGTTAATAGTTTCAAGGAACAATGGCCCCTAACAAAAAGTTAATAGTTCGTAGTATATACAAATAGCAATACAATGATGACTATTTTTTATGTGTCCTATTGGACATGATATTTAATGTCAGAAAAATACAAGTGGGAACAAAAGTATGACGGAGATTTCAGGCAACCACGAGTTGTGGCCAAACAATTTCAATATTAAAACCACTAAAGAGTAAATTTGCGCATCCTAGCACATATGCATACAAATATTCAGTTATGTCAAGGTGCGAGAAGTCGACGACGTTTCGAACCCTCTACAAGAATGCAGGGATCATCTTCAGGACAAAGGAATAGGTGCCTGAAGCAATTGCCTATGGGGGAAAAAAGGAAGAAAGGGAAGAGAGAAGAAAAAGTAGGGACAAAATAGAGAATAGCAGGGGATGTGCCGCGGGTCCAACACATATCTCAAGGATAACAGACCGTTCATCCATACCAATTGGAGTGATGATAACTGGTGATGGCCTGAGTGGTGGGGCATGCGGCGACAAAAGAGGTCGTGATGTACTGGGAGTGTTGGGGTCATTACAAAGTGATGCCTAATAACATGGGTGCCGTGGAAAACTCTCGACGGATCAAGGAATCAAAGAATCAAGATGCCGACGTGAAGGCCCGTTGAGGGTGGACAGTGGGCTGAGGCGCCAAGGCAATCTGGGCCATGCTTTGAGTCCCTTACAGGGAAACGTTCTATTGTAGGAGTTGTTTATCAATTATGTATAGGACAGCTCATTCTAAAATGGTGATACTCCCAAAGCTCTTATATAATTTCCTTAATTTGCCAATCTGTGTTACTGCAAGATAGTTTAAGGAACTAGAATCGCTTTTAAGAGACTTTTTATGGAGCCAAAGCAGACATAGGGTTCACCTAAGGTCCTGCAGTTACCAGTCCTAGAAGAAGGTCTGGAAGCCCCAAAATATGAGCTGTACTGTTTAGCAGTCCAGATACACTGATAGTTAGATGGTTGGATGGGGAAATCTTACATGAGTTGGGGCCATTGAGTTGGTTAGATGTCTGGGATGATGCTGGTGTCTATTTGGAAGGGAATTGTTTACAAATGGGTGAATTACTGGGCCTTGAGACTAGGATGCAAGAACATGGTTTCCTGCCTCTCAGTTTCTGACATATGGAACACTAGTGCAGCTTCTTTTCACGATGAGGAGTAGTCACAGGGAGGGCGCGTGATTCCAGAAATCCCTTTTAAATATGGCCAGATGTAATTACTGCACATTTAGAACAAACTGGTGGTTAGAGTATGTGCTGAGGCACCTGGACATACCCATAAAATATCCAGAAATGCAAGCCGGCAGTATACACAATATAATGACCTGCACAGGACCTCATGAAACCTAAAAGAATAAATATGATTCTTGATAATTAAATATATGTGATGCCACCTCCTTTTTTTGTTTAAACTATTTTTTATTGAGTTTATGAACAAACAGACAAATAAAGGTTATATGCTGAAGGCGCAGAGTAGTAAATTGCAGAAATATAATGGCTCCAGAATGAGCAGTGTAGTAGAGGAAAGTAACCTACAAAGGGACGGCATTTGGGAGGGCAGGGAGAGCAAGGAAGAGGGGCAGTTAATTATCAGAGGTTGTATGTTGGGGGGGGGATTTGGCTGGGGGGGGCAGTGGCCAGTCCAACAGGAGTCCAGCTTGAAGCCCTGTCCATCGTGTATCAAAAGTTCTCGGAAGTAGGCAGAGAAGGAGATACGGTTGTCAGCGGGGGAGAAGGAGTGCATCCACTATTTGATGTTATGAAGAGGGGGAGGAGGAGGCCTCTCTATCCGAGTCAAGGAATCGCGACAGCAACTGATTCCAGAGTGGGGCTATAGGGCAGCGATGGAGGCCTCTGGCGTCTTCCCTATGCAGCGTCCCCCGGAGTTTCACCACAGCTCTCAAGGCTGCACTGTTGGGAGGGATTGCACTCTTCCAGCACACTGTCATGGCACGCGAGTGCCAAGTCAATAAAGTGGGCCAGTCTCTTATACTTCTTTTGGTGTTTGTAGATTTCCTGCGCGCCAGTATCCAAGAGTGAGGGACCTGTGCTTGAGTAAATGGTCGAGAGAAGATCTTGCCAATAATGGCTAAGCTTTAGGCAATCCCATAAAATATGCGGGGGTCTGGCACCGGGCACACGTGTCTGGGGCAGTCGGGAAAATATGGTGTATGCGCCGCAAAGAGAGGTAAGCCCTATGTAGTATATAAAATTGGATCAGATTGTTGTATCTTTCCCTTTAATTGTGATGCACCTAAAGGAATGTTAGGTGCATCACTGGAACTCCGGGCTTACGAGAAATGAGCAGACCGTAAGCATTAACAGAATATGTACAAGCAAAGGTATGATGATAAATGTGGAGCGAAAGAAAATTCATGGAATGTGGGTGATTTTGTGTTTGTAAAGAAAGCGGTTTGGTCTCCCAAAGGTCAATCAAAATTTTTTGGACCCAAACGTATCATCAAGGTCATGAAGAATGTAGTAATGTTGGATGGTGGTGATGTCTGGAGTATGTCTCGGCTCTCTAAGTGCAAGAGTGTTGTGGCAGATCTCAAGAAAGACACTCCAACTCGTGAAACTGTTGTTCCCAAGAAGGATTTGTTGGTTCATGATGAATTCCATGTTGGAACTCAATTTGAACATCCCTCTGTGGAAAAAAGGAGGAGGAAATCTCCATTGTATCTCAATGATTATATTTTAACTTAATGTTTTGAAATTTCCCTTGTTTTTTAATGATTATATTGTAACCTTATGTTGTGCATTTTGTTGATCTTATTTTAGCACTGTCATTTTATCTTATGTATTATCAATCTTTGTTAGTAGGTTGTTGTTGGTTATTACTCTTTCCTTTCTTCTTTTTTCTTTGTTATTTTGTGAAGGGAAGATGTGTTGTATCTTTCCCTTTAATTGTGATGCACCTAAAGGAATGTTAGGTGCATCACTGGAACTCCGGGCTTACGAGAAATGAGCAGACCGTATATGCTACCGGTCACTGCCCCGTGTCCTCCGGTGGGTGACAATAAAGAGATGTATCGGAGTACCAATATGTGATGGTGTCCTCCTTTCATTACAGATGTAGTTGGGCGTTGTGAGAGATTTTATGTGGGTGCCCCAGTGACCTCACCCATTACTTTTCATGTAATGCTCTACCAAAATCTGTTTCCCACATGTCACAAAGAGACTGCAGGGTGAGTTGTGTATGCATGACTATGGCCTTTGTAAGACAGTCACCAACCTCCTCCCATCCCCAAGAGTATATAGACAGTCCACCCGGGTATTAGTAGATGCCTCAGAATCATCCAAGTGCCTTCTTTTGCTTAAAAGGTTATAGAGAAGCCCAAATGTCAGAAACTTCCAGGAGCCCACATTGTTCTACAAGTTCCTCAAAAGAGAGGTGTTGGCCATTGGCAAAGAGATGCCAGAGAGTTAGTAGATCGGCCTGTTCCCAGGCCTGGAGTTTACACCCAGATAATGCCCCGGATCCATCCAGGAGGTCCAGGAGGGGAATAGAAGGAGCGTATGGGGGAATCCACGATCGAGCCAGCTGCCCTTCTGGAGACACTAAAGCACCACCCGTTCCAGGAGCAGGAGTGCTCAAAGAATTTGAGCCCCAGGAACTGAAATGGTCAAGACCGCTGCAACACTCAAGAGGGGGTGTCA
This sequence comes from Calotriton arnoldi, assembly GCA_963921515.1. Taxonomy (NCBI): domain Eukaryota; kingdom Metazoa; phylum Chordata; class Amphibia; order Caudata; family Salamandridae; genus Calotriton; species Calotriton arnoldi. The sequence continues at coordinate 64,461 of CAWUFW010022570.1, forward strand.
TAGTGCTAATATATGCCGAGTCATGGCCAATGCCAACCAGCGAGTCATCCATTGCAGCTGGGTGGCTAAAAAGTACAGTTCAAAGTTAGGGGCTCTGATGCCGCCTGATTCCGGTGGATGCTGTAACTTTATAAGGGCCACTCTCTGCCTATTGTTATGCAAGATGAGGTTCCCCAGCAGTTGGTGTAGGGCTCGGAAGAGTGTCTGGTGGGGGATCACTGAAAGAGTAGTAAAGTAGTGTAACAGGAGAAGGAGCATTATCATCTTTGCAAGAGCTTTGCATTCTTTTACAGAGAGTGAAAGGGTCTTTCAAAGGTTGGCCTGGGCCCAAAGGGAGGATGCTGTCCTGGTCAGATTATTTTCCAAAAATCTAATTCAGTATGAAAAACATGGATACAAAGGTAGCAGAAGGACATGTCTTCCCATCGCAGGGGTGTTATGCCCATAACAACTGGGAGGTATGCCCAGCTCACCCGAAGAACCAATAGATCTCTGAATGTGGAAAGGAGATTGGCAATGCCAGAAAGTTCAGCGGAGAGATCCCTTTAAAGTAGAATTGGACATCATACACATAAAGGGAAATTATGTCTGTACGGTCTGGCAGGGGGATGCCCCAGTGGTTCCCCTCCTGTCGAGCGTGAGCAATCAGCTGCTCCCCGGCACGGGCACAAGGGTATAACTGGCATCCTTGGCGTGGGCCTCGCCCGATAGGGATGGTGTGGGATATAAGGCCTTCCATATGGACGTGCACCATAGGCTCTTCATAAAGTAGTCGAATTAAGACTATTGTATGATCTCCGAAGCAGCTTAGCACTGCAAATAAGTAGCCCCATCCAAATGAATCAAACGCCTTTTCCAGGACTAGGATGAAGGCGGCCGCTCGGGCCAGCGAGGTTGCAGCCCTTCCATGAAGCACAAAAAGACATCTGATATTAAATGCAGTAAGTGATGTAAGTTCCTTATTGCTGGTTTTTGTCATATGATGTGGAGCATCCTGAGCATAGACCCATAGTGGGAATCAATGTTGAGGTCCTTTGAATCAACACTGAACAGGAAAGGTCTGTGTGATCCTGCAGGCTGCATTCCCAGCCTGAAACTAAAGAAAGTGGATACCAGGTTTATTGATTTAGCATTGGTCTTAGCAGGACTGCGATGTGCTGGAGGTCCGCAATGGTTCCCCCATTTTCTCAGTGGAGGCTTATGTTATTGAGTGGGGAAAAAGGGAGAGCATTGTGCCTCATGCTGAAGAGAAGTGGGAAGCCTACAGGCGACAAATTGGCCATTTACGGGATGAGATTATTTTGGCCTTTGCGACCACCCCACATAGGGGCATATTCTCAAGAACGTGTGATAACTACCACAAAATTAGTGTAACGCAACTCTTCACATCGCAGTCTATCGTGGGAAAACAACTCCGTGTTAACATGGAATTCACAACACGGCGGCCCCATGCGATAGTCCAACGATAACGCGTCAAATGAACGCGTTAAAACCAACGCGACGCAGAAAAAACCCCAAACACGAACGCGAAAATAGTAGCGATGAGGCCAATCGCGATACAAAAATCAACGATAACCAGTGAGAGGCCTGCAATTCCCACGCGTCATGCGGGAAAATGCACAATAAAAGCAGAGTAAAAAAACGGTGAGATGACAATGTACGAGCACAACCCCACATCCGTGACGTAGAACAAATGAGCATCGTCCCGCATCAAATAGGCATCTCCCCACAGTCACAATGTACATTGACATGCAGTCTGCATGTAAACTGCACAAATGCTGAAACATGCATGTAACACACAGTGAAACTGCATCTCCCCCTCACATTGCAGAGGGACAAGCAACCCCTCCTGCACACAGACGTGTCATGACCATGATCAATCAATTATGAAAGCGTGGACGAATGTAGGGGCAGTGACTCCCGCTTACGTACATGTTGCCCATGTTGTGGGACCTGAGTCACAGGGGGCATCCCTGCATCATGGTGGTACATATCTGACCCCAAAAGGAGCCCTGTTGTCACCTGCAGGACACAAATGGCAGCCAAAATGGAATGAATCTGGACACATGTGAAACGCCGAAGAGTGGGATTCCCTACTAACTGCGACACACAGAACTGGCAGTTTGAATACGTGACACCCTAAACAGCCTCTCTGCACAGAGGTGACACACCCACCATACATGAACAAATCACAAAATTGTCAGCAATACATGTCGCACTCACACTTGTCTGAGTGATGTGCCTGTACAGATGAGAGACATGCACTCAGGGATAGTGTTCTTCGAATGCATTTATTTGCACATGCTGTGCCTGTGGTCATTTTGTACTGTCCCATTACTGCCAAGGACTGCCACAATGTGACGTGCTCATGTGAAGAAATTGTCAATTATGGTGTTCCTACGGGCTATTCCTGCTGCGGCTGCAGTGGGGTGTGGTCCACCTGCCTCATCTCCATCATCATCATCCGGTGCATCTGGCACTTGTATCCATGGTGCCTTGCTGCGTACACATATGTTGTGCAACACACAACATGCAACGATCATCTTGCACACGATGTCTGGGCTGTACAGGAGCCTTCCACCTGTGACGTCCAGGCACCTGAAACGTGACTTCAACACGCCAAATGTGCGTTCCACGATGCCCCTGGTGCGTTTGTGGGCCGCATTGTACTGCCTCTGGGCCTGTGTGTTCGGGGCTCGGAGGGGTGTCATCATCCAAGCGCAGAGTGCATATCCTTGGTCACCTGTGACAGTGCAGAGAGACATGAGTCAATAGTTGGTTCGGCATGATGTGTTGGCAGGCTCACTGGTTCATTGGTGTGTGATATGTGTGACTTTGTGATTCCTGCATGACATGTACTGCTTGTTGCAAATGAGCGGCATCAATGTGTATTACGTAGCCTCAATGCCGCTCCTCCCTCCCCCCGAGCATGTTCACTAGAGTGCGCAGCGCGGTTGCATCACTTGCACCCCTACGGCACACTATTGTCATGCCTGTCTGCGCATGTCCACAAGCCTGACAACGACACAGTGATGTAGTGCGCTGAAGGTGGACGGACACGTGTGTGTAGGCCAATGGTAAGGACAGGGCGGACACAGATGTAGAGTTCATGCTTGGCTGAACTCGCCATGCGGTCGAGGGTAGATCTTTGGCTTATGCTGCGAAAATAGCGACACACACAACAGTTGGCATGTCTGATCCCTGACCCCGAGCGGGCCTGCGCACCCTCATTTACCCCTCGGCCGAGCCCGTACTCCGGGTGCATGCTACATGGCAACATTGAATATTGCGTGACGTGTGGCGCCGACACTACACCTGAGACACACGCATTAGTTACTTCCCTGGCAAGGCCTAAACTTAACCACGCCCAGAGCCACGTGTTGAATGACCACACCCCTACGCCGTACTGCCGTACGCAGGTCCACTCCCTCACACTCACAGGGGGGTCCGACACAGCTACATGTCCCAGGTCTACTCCACTGCCTGAGGTGACAAGGTTGCGCCCGCTGTACACAGCACAACGTAATGTGGTATGGCCCGGGGCCCTCATGCATACATAATGACCACACGGACACACTGAGATTATCCGTGGAACTGGCTACGGGCACGTGCGCCCGGCACCTTTTATTGCCTGGGCCACACGTCCAGTGACGCCTGTGCTGGATGGGTGTTGGGTAGTGTAAGCCACCCCTCAGGGGTTGGTTGGTGCTGGCAACAACTACAACAGTGATCAGACAATCACAAGTTCAAAGTACAAAGAGCAAGGTTCCATGACTTGAGCTGCACAGAGTTGGTGGCCCCGGATGCACAGCGGCCGGCACAGGCACACCGCCACGGGACAGTGACTTGCGATGCACTGAGGTATGGCCACGAGAGCTGAGCGGGCCCACGTTGATGTCCAAGGAGAGTGTCGCAGAGTGTTACGGGGGACAGTGGAAGGTGTCCATCCAGGGCATGATGCAGAGGGCAGAAGCAAGCAGAAAAAGGCAATATGGAGGAGTTGAATGCTACAGTCTCCTTTTTCCCACGATGTCAGTATCAGCTACATGATGATGAAGACAACCCCCAGGCCATAGACTCAGACGCCACCAGAGTTCAACCAGAGAGTGTCCATGACTCCCGTGGCACAGAGTCAGTGGCACCAGAGCCGGAAGGGGATGCAGTCTGCGATGAGGCCTGTACAATGATATGAAGTCTGCAATGAACAAATCAAGACTCAGTTCCAATTGTGTGTCCTACTCGACCGCAGTGGGTGCCGGAGGAAGCGGTCAGCGTGGGGCAACCGCTGTGCAGCCAGCTCCTCCTGGATCTCTAACACACGGCGTTGAAATGGCATGTGGAGAAGATTCCTGGTTGATGGAGGTGGAGGCACCAGAGCTGAGCGGGTGTTTAGCCAGCGACGATGCCGTGTCCTGCCTGTTACGGACTGTATTGGATTGGTGTGAGGCCTGCTGGACCGCAGTGTAGGCCGGAGGCAGCGGTCAGCAAGGGCCCACAGACACGTGTGGTCGGGATGCTATGCACAGAGTTGGTGGCACCACATCGAAGGGAGTATACTGATTTAAACTCTGCATTAACATGTGTACTCTGCCATTGTGTAATCAAGACTCAGTTCCAAATGTGTGACCTACTTGTCCGCTGTGTATGCCGGTGGAGTACGTCAACGACAAAGGAGTACTGCGAGCCTTGCCCGCGGAGGCCGTGATGGTCTGAGGAGGCTGCCAAGGTCGAGGGCCTCTGGCTTGGTGCGAGCATCGGCACGTGGTGGGCCCTCTTGGAGACACGCCAGTGTCGGCAGGTGAGCAGTGAGGCCTGGATGCGCAGGGGCGGACGGGACTGGTTCGGGGACCAGCGGCCCGGGCTGCGGCAGGCGCACAGGATCGCGGCCACACCGCTCACGGCAACGGCGTTGGCCTCGTGGTGGGGTGGGAGGCGCCGCCCTGGCAGACACATTGGGCATTCCGGAAGAGAACCACGCCCAGAGCTACATCCTTTTTATTCACACCCCTACGCTGGCCTGGCGTACGCCGGGCCAGCCCACTCCGCACACGCTTACAGGGGGGGACGTCACAAGCTACATTTCCGAGACCTTCCCCACTGGCTGGGGTGACATGGTTGCGTCCACTGTCCACAACACTACCACCACCAGCAGTATATGTCGACATGGATATGTCTGTGGTCTGCATACTACAGTCTGTCCAGCACTTCCACGCCACACTTGGCATTGTGTGCATTCTCATTCATGGGTCACTTGCCTCCTTCGCACATGCCTGGTTCCCACCTCTCCCCACATACTGCTATTGTGTGGCTGAGGTGCAATGCAGTTGATGGCTCATGTACATGGCTAGCCCAGGTTTCCGCAGTACGTTGTGCTGTCGTGTATGGTGGGTGGGCATGTTGTATGTGTGTTTGTAATGTGTGCATTCCCAGGGTTGTGAGTTGCATGATTGTGTAGTTGAGGTGTGTGGTGTGTTCATTTGGAAACTTACCAACGAGCACTGCATTTCCGTAGGTGCCATCCTGGAAGCGCCGGTTAATGATGGACTGTCGGAAGATGTATGAATCATGCACACTGCCTGGGTAGTTGGCGACGACATTGGTGAAGAGTCCCCGGTGGTCCACTATTGCCTGCACATTGATGGAATGCTTGTGCTTTCTGTTGCAGTAATTGTGTGCAGTGTCGGCAGGGGGCACAAGTAGGACATGTGTGCAGTCAATTGCCCCCAACACGTGCCGGAAGCCTGCTATGGCGTAGAAGCCTTGCTTGGTCTCCAGCTGTTCCTGCGCAGTGTGGGGGAAGTATAGGTACTGCTGATGATGGCATCCAGGACAGGTTTGAGGAACTTGGATAGGGCTGGCTGTGAGACTCCTCCGACTCTGGCGGTTGTTGGTTGGAATGTCCCAGAGGCCAACAGGTGCAGCACGGCCAGCAGCTTTGTCTGAGGTGGGATGTTGGTTGTCCGCTGTGTTGGTACCGTCAGCCTGTGGGCAATGATGGTCAGGAGGTGGAGGATGGTTGACCTTTTGAGTCTGTAGTGGGCAATGAAATTCTCTGGTGTCAAGTCTGTGAGGCTGGTGCGTTTCCTGAAGGTCCGCTGTCTTTGTCTGCGCTGCCTCCGTGGTGGTCCGGGGGGGGGGGGGCGGGGAGGGTCCGGGGGGGTGGCGGACCTGGGTGTGGTGGCGGTGGGTGTTGTGGCCCTGTTGGGGCTCCGAGCTGCATGATGAGTAGCTCCATTGCATCTGTTGTTCTTCAGGTGTGGCTGTGGGCTGGGCTCCCTTTTCTGGTGCAGGTTGTCGTCCGACTTTGCACCAGGTCAGAGCAGGTGTTAATTTCCTGCTGCTAACGCGCCGTATCGCCTGTTTTGTGTTCTCATCGCCGATCTGGCTGGTCGTTGGGAATGTTGCGTTGTGGTGTTGTCGCGGATTTTTGCTCGGGAACGCCTACTCTGCATCTCATTAGCGATAGTTGCCGGGCTCATCTGTGGCGATGTTTTTTGCGGCTGCTATCGCAGGTAAACTGGTGATATCAGCTGTTTGCACCAGCTTGTGAATGGGGCAATAATTTTAACGTGACTTTGGCTGCGATAATGTGTCGTTAACTCGGCGATAGATCCTTGAGAATATGCCCCACAGTCTTCAGGATGAAGAGTAAGAGATCTCTAATAATTGAGGCAGTGGAGGGAATTCATAATGGGGACAAAATGGTGAATTCCCTAGTTTGATACTTGACTTAAGATTGGTTTTCAATCCCAACCTATGGATAGATTGTGAATGGCAGCCAGAGTGAGTACTGCTATTTTGTGTTGTTATTGCTGTTATGTACCAGCTATTTTAAGCACAATCTGAACTCGAACAACTTGTCATCTCCTATGATCATGGTGTACACTATGAGACATTTACAGGTAACACTCAAAGACAACTACAACGCTTAACTGTGCAACCAATTGCTTGAAATATGATTTGCTTTTGTGTGCATTCTCACATTCTTATTAAAACAATAAACATATTTTAAAACGTTAGAAGAGCATGTGTCAGTGTGGAGATATCGTAAATAAATTAATGTTGTTCCCAAGGATCCCCGTGTTATTGTTACTAGTTTCCCTCTGGAGTTAAGCGGAAAAGAAAATAGTGTGTGTTTGTGCAGGAGCTCAGACTGAGTACCTTCATTGTTTAGCCGCTTTTGGATTTTGCATGGGAGTTTCAAATGTAAATAAGCATGTGCCTTGATTGATACGCATAATTAGACCGGCAATTAAATATATTACCAATGTGGCAAAAACTCCTATCTGGCATAAAAATGCTGCATATAGGTAAACCATCTATTTCTCACTTTCTCACGCTACATTTGGCTGTATCCTTTGAGTACAGGTAATCGCCAGCACCAGTTCATGGGAGACATGAGACTGCACAGGTGCCTTCTAAGATGATTTATGTGTGTCATATATATATCACAGTGGCAGTCGCCACTGTTTATAGTTAAGACTTAGTTACCATATGAAATAGATTTTTAGCTTGCTACTAACTTAATAACTCTATTGAACAAACCTCAATTTCTTTTTTTTTTAAATTCGTCCGCCACAGCTCCTTGCTGGAAAGTTTCAGGATGATCCATCAAGCAGGGGCCAAGACAAAGGGGGTTTCCAAAATGCAGATTCCACATGCAATCTCAATAGGGAATTTAGACACAGCTACAGCCAAAACAGCTGAATGGAATTACCGCAAATGTGGCAGAAAGCTAGATTTTTATCAAGAAAGCGTGCTTTTTGTGGTTGGTGTAAATCCGTTTTTTTAGTTTATGAGAAATTAAGATTCAAGATTTATAGGTATCTGGATTGTTGGGTTTGAGGGTGGCCCGCGGGAGTCCTGGGGTCTCGCAACTCCAAATAATAGAGCATTGTGATTGGCTGAGGAGGCTATTTTTTCTGCTGGCCGCCTCGCTCCTGCGGGAAGAAGAGGCTCCCGCGAGTCCCGGGGAAGCTTGCGCTCTGATTAACTGGCCACAACTGGCCACAACATAAAGAGGAATGTTGAGGCCCCCATTACAGTACACAGGGACTAAGTTCCAGTGTCCTGAAAAAGAAAAAAAAATAAGGAGGCAGGGTAGGGGTACCCTGACCCAGTGGACTTTGTGGTGGGGGTCCCAGAGTGAGCACCCCTAGGGCCAAATTAAAATAAAATACATTTTTTGTGGGTTGCTGTGATACTGCGGGACTCCCAGGGAAGCCACTGTGACCAGCCTACTTCCGCAAGAGTTCTGTGGAAGCACAGGGTCCCATACCGGCTCTCAAGAGAGTCCTGAGGGGTCGGAAAACTATTTTAAAGAAATGGGGAGGCATGAGTGTCTGTGGTGGGTTGGCCACATATGGGGGATTAGCCCTGCGGCTAACCATGCCACACAAGGCCAAAGGCCATGCACAGTGGCCACCAGGGGAGTTTGGGCGCATGCCCGGCGGCCAACCCAATGCTGTGCATGGCCAAAGGCTGTGTGCAGCGGCAAATGGCTGCCCACAGAGGTTTAGGCGAAGGGCCTAGGCACAGGCCAGGCCCTGTGGCACATTCCACACTGCTCACAGCTGTAGGAAGTGCACGGCAGGGGGTGTCCACTCACGTAGCAGTTGGGCGCAGTTTGATATTGATATCACTTGCTCACAAAGAGTATACACCTGTGGTTGCTGTGAGCTAGTGTCCCTCTGTAGTTTAGAGTAGCATCAATGCATTGTAAATTAACAGCAAAATCCAAATTGCACATCTCACACAGTTCTTCAGTAGCTCACAATCAGGACCTTTTCAGTAAAGATAAATCTAATAACACCCAGCTCTCCATGCTAGATGTCTGATGTAGTTACTCCAAATATTTATCACATAGCATGTATGACATGGTTTTGGTTGGCAAAAGAATGATGCACAGACAGTTGAAGCGTATCTAGGCATGCCTGTGTGTCCATTCTCAAGGGATATGGTTTAGGAGTTCAAGCTGGATTGCCCCTTATTTGTTGGGTTACAACTAATTCACATATTTCTACACCCACCTACTAATCATGTCCGTGCAATGCTCAAACACGGATGAGACGCCCTGTTCCAATACACCTCATTTAACTGCCTCCAACACATGCCCATGTTCTTACATTGTCAATCTTTGTTTAGAAAGACCTTAACAACTTCTCCCCTAACTGCCGAACTCGTTCTGAAGGGAACTTCTTCTTGCATATTCCTCACCTTATAATTATCCTCCATGTGCTAATTTGGATCCGGGAAGCTTTTCCCCCAGCAGTAGCTCCCCAGTGCCACGAGGTGGCAACAGACGACACCAATGGAATCTACACCGATCACTGGATGCAATGACATGGCTTATAAATGGCACCACCTGGGGTGCTCTTGTCAGTTTCTGTTTTTTCCCGTCTTATCGATGCAGGTCTAAAGCTCTTTATCGAATTTGCTAAAGTCTAATATGAAAGTAGAGTAGGTAAAATGTCACCTTCTATGGTCTTGGGCTTCAAACCCCGTTGACGATGTTGAAAAAGATGTCTTTGTCGGATCCCCATGACTTGTATGTGGTGTCTAAGACTGGACCACAATCGTTCAGACAGCTACCCCAGCATCTCCATGCACCCAAAACCCAGCATGGTGTGGGAAGCCAAACTGTTTTGGCTTGAGCCTTTGAAGGGTACTCCTAAACATTCACTCTCACTCCCTTAAGGTAAGTCTCAGTAATGGGAAAAATTATCAAGGGGTCCTCCTGTAAAAAGCATAAGAAATGTTGCAGGAAGGAGTAGTACACTTCTTACTCAAGAAAATGCCCTTCTCCTGACACCATTTAGAAACTAAGCAGCTCCTTTCCCCAAAGCTTTTCTCTTCCTCTCTTCCTCATCTTCTTTGGAGCTGATCCCAGTTTTAATGAACCCATATGAATGAAACTCAAAGTGGAGTTCCTGGCTCCATCTGCTGCCCCTCATGATGATGTTTGTTTTGTTCATTTGTTTCTTTTGCCACTCATCATTCCCAGGCATGGTCCAGACAATGTGGGATTGGAGATTCCTGCTGCTCTGACCCCGATGCCACCCTATTCTATGTCCCCACAGGCTTCGGCATCCTCAATGATTCCAGGGAAGGTTCTACCCCAAATTGTCTCAACACTGATTTTGACATCTTCTCCAGTGCCATTCCTGGCTCTGTTTTCAGTGCCACCTCAGCCCTAGAGAACTACAGACTTAATTTGGATGGCTAGTTAGTGTCCTTCGAGGCTTAGCTTCTTGCTGATACTCTTCTCAGAGCCCATAGATTCACACGAATGGATGAACTCTTTGGCTTTAATTTATATACCATGGATATGCCTGAACTGGATTTTAGGCAATGGAGGAAGATGATTTGGAGGCTGGCAACCTCCTTCCTATATACTGAACTGATGCTGCTCTATATTTAGATCTTCACACTGTTAGTGGATATCATACATCTTAAGGCGGTAATATCCTATATCCTTCTGCTTCTGATGAAGTCTATTCATTTATAGCTATTGTGGGTACATGGGAGGACCTGGACCAACGGATCACGAGGAGCATGGCGCAGCAACTGGCACCTGGGACAAGCAGGGAGATTCCCTAGTTGTCAACCTTTCGAACACCCCATTGACATCCTCGTAAGAAAGAATCCTGAATAGAGGGTTAGGCTTTGTACCAACAAACATACTGAATCATTTCAAAATCAGGCAGGAACTAGCGGCCTTCTTCAGGAACATCCGATTGAGGGTCTTTTTTTGAGGGGAAGGAAGATAGGAACGATCAATCTGTTGATACATCTTTACGCCTAAAATCGTCCTTCACACCTCCTATTGCAGCATTACCACTTGAGGTGGCAGCTTTTGAACAGGCTGTCATCTATGATTTTGAATCCCTTGAGAGACCGGAGGTACGCCCATTCATGAATCTTACCAACATTGAAAAGGAGGCATTACAACAGCTGAGGGAGAACGTCTCCATAATTATAAAACCAGCGGATAAAGGGGGCGCCATCGTCCTACAGGACAAAGTAACCGACACTAATGAATGCCTACGTCTCCTGACGGATGATAGGAATTACAGTCTTAAATAGAGACCCCACAACGGATGTTGCCAAGGACATTGCGTCCCTTGTAAAAGAGGGTCTAACGAATGACTGGATCTCAAAACAGGAAGCAGAATTCCTGCTAAAGTATGTACCAGTCACACCATATTTTTACGCTCTTCCCAAAATCCATAAGCCAACACGTCCTCCCCCCCGGCAGACCAATTGTGTCAGGGATTGGCTCTGTACTGGAACACTTGTCGCAATTTTGTGATTTCTTTTTCAAACCGGTGGTCCAGAAATTACAGCCCTATCTACAGGATACACAAGACGTTTTGAATCTCATCAAAGAGGTACCTTTTGACCCTAACCAGGATTTCTTACTGGGTCTGGACATCGAGGCCCTTTACACCAACATCCCTCAACAGGAGACACTGAGAGTGGTGGAAGACATTTTGTTTGAGGAAGAATAGCCATACCAAACTCCTAGAGCCTTCATTCTCAGCCTGGCAGAGATAGCCCTCACGAGGAATTTATTCGAATTCGAGGGCACTCTGTATTTACAAACCCACGGAACATCAATGGGTAGTACGTTTGCCCCTAGTTTGGCAGGATTGTATGTAGGAGCATTCGAGAACACCAACATCTACAGAGAGGACAATCCTTGGTCAAGCAACATTAAATTGTGGCGGAGATTTATAGACGATTTCCTCGTGATCTGGAGAGGTGATGAGGAGTTGGTTAAGGACTTTTTGGAGTGGCTGAACAGCAGGAATCCCCTACTACACTTCACATCAACAATAACAAAAACGGAACTGCCTATTCTGGATCTCCTAATAGAACCTAGAGAGGGAAAACTCTCCACACAGGTCTATCATAAGCCCACAGACAAAAACTCCCTCCTGTCCTTTGAGAGCTTCCACCCAAAAGCATTAAGGGAGCACCTACCGGTGGGGCAATTCTTCCGTCTGCGGCGCAACTGCATGGACATTACCTCCTTCCACCAGGAAGCGGATCTCCTGGCGGAGAAACTACGGAACAGAGGATACCCCAGACGAGTGGTGAAAAAAGCAAGAAAGAGAGCCGTCAATACCAATAGGGACAACCTCTTGGAGAAGGTGGAGACGGAGAGTATGAACAAACCGGTATGTGTAACGACCTTCAACACAGCCTCGCACCAGATCAAGAAACGTATTCTTAAAAACTGGCGCATACTGAACTCCAACGGGTTGAGTGTGGAAAGACCGTTGTTCTCATTCAAAAGAAGTGCCAATTTAAAAGACATCCTGGTCCATACAAGACCCACTGTCAGGAAACCGACAGATACACAACACCAGGGCACGTTTCCACGGGTCACAGGACATACCAGATGCGGTTCATGCGATGTATGTCACCTAACCAAAAATACAAAAAGTGTGGAAGTGGGTTTACAATCTCCCTGGGCACAGAGGGTACACACAAATTGTAATTCAGATCATGTCATTTACCTCATCACTTGCCCCTGTCAGAGACAATATGTAGGCATGGCAACACGGAAGGTGAGAATTTGCATAACGGAGCACAGGAGCACCATTAGGTGCAAAAGAACTAACACCAAACTGACAAGGCACTTTCTGCAAAATAATCATACAGAGAATGACTTAACATGGACTGTTCTAGATAAACCTAGATTCTACTCAAACTCAGGGGACAAAAAGAGGTCACTCCTAATCAGGGAACAGAAATGGGTATATAGCTTGAGGAGCCACATCAATGGGCTGAACAACGATATCCCATGGAATACAATAAATAGATAAAATCCTCAGATTCTATATACAACCGACATCCCACTAACAATTACGTGGGAGATATGGAGAGACTTTAGATATTCTATCCTGAACTACAAGACTCAACTGTCACCGAGGGGAGGGAGTGAAATGACCTGAATGTGCAAGCAACGAGCATTTAGGTATATGAGTTTGAAGAGGGGCGGCAGTGTAAATAGCTCCAGCGGACACACCTTACAGTGTTTTTTACAACCTCCTGTCAATACAGATGGTGGCAGCATACACTACTCCTTTACCCACTGACTTCTAAAAACTACCTACTTATAAGGGGCGTCAAAGGCCTGGAATTATCATCAATACCTATACCCTATGGGAGAACCAACCAATGAGGGTAATGTGCCAACATAAAGGAACGTGCAGAGAAATAATTTAATAATGGGTTTTGCTTTCCAAAAACATCACATATGGCACCCTGCTTTGCTCCCCGGGGACATCTAACACAGAATAATGGAAGGAATATGAATTAGATAGCAACTAGTCTCCTCACATATCTGCCATGAAGGGAGGTACACTTGTGCCTTTTTAAACTTCTTGTCCTTTTGTGATTTCCATATGGACTTCTGCCGAAATTGTATTTTCAATAAAGTTTTTCCAGATCAGATTAGTGGAGAGAACGATATGCGTATAGACGCTTAGTTGCCATGGTTTCAAGGAAGCGTGTGGCGGCGAGGCGGTCACGTGATAGGAGGACGTCGGAGGACTTCGTCACGTGACCGCTCTCCCTACCGCTCTTAGAGATGCCGTACCCGCACAGCCGGTGACTCTACAAGGCGGGTACAGGACAAGAGGTCCGGCGGAGCACCACCCTTGATGTAGTAAGGAGCCAGGGGGGGCAGGCACCAGGCGAAGGGAGCCAAGCATAACGAAGGGCTCTCCTATTGCGCACAACTGTGTGTTAACTCCATTTTTCAATGGGCAAAGAGTAGCAAGGGGATTTTGCATTCATGTATACGAAACATGAGAATCGCTAATCATGACAAGGGGTGAATGGTTTTGTCGGATACAGTGCACTTGCTACCGTGATTTTAACAGGGTCAGACGTACTGACGGGTGGTAGGTGACTAGTACAGGGTGATGATTTACAATCACGGCTAGGGGAAATGGAAATCCCTTTTTTTCCCTAAACGTAGAAAACGCGGACAAGAATAGCGAGTGGCACCATGGTCACTAACTAGTAAAGCGCAGGCATATTCTGAAAGTGCCAGAAGGCCGCACTGTTCCCATCCTTAGGAATCGCGACCTTTACTGTCATATGGTCCAACTACAAATAGATCGGAAAACCCCACATGGGTTTTTGGAACAGACTAGACACAGATGTGAGCTCACAGCTAACATGTATATTTACTCTCTTCCGTGTTTTTATTCTCCCCAAGAGTGTGACTGCAGGGGTCTCCATGCTTTTACCTGCCAGTTTAAGCATGCGCTTATGTAAACTCTGTGAGTTGAGTCTTTCACTACTTTGGATGAAGGAGCGGTACGAAAGGGTGAGGGGCAGTCGCCCAACTGAGTATGGTTTCACCATAACATAAGGACGAGCATGTGTGATATGTCCAACTTGGGGCATCAATAGAAACGACATAGGGGGATATTCTCAAGAACGCGTGTTAACTATCGCCAAAATCGCTTAACGCAACTTCTCACATCGCAGTCCATCGCGGGAAAATAACACTGTGTTAACGCAGCATTCACAACCCGGAGGCACCATGCGATAGCCTCACGATAACGCGACAAATGCCCGTGTTAAAATCTACGCGACGCCGAAAAAATGTAAAACCCCAACGCGAAAAAAGTTGCGATGACCCCAATGGCGATACAAAAATCAGCGAAAACCAGCGACAGGCCGGCGATTCCCACGCGCCATGCGTGAGAATGCACTATAAAAGCAGAGAAAAAAAAAGACAAATAAATGCAACTGCGTAGCACCATGGACGCACCCGGACCCAGTGCAGAGGACAACGCGAACCCCACAAGCCCCACAGACGACCAGCCAGGAACCCCGGGGCCGGAGAAGGGCAAAGAGAAGAGGAAGAGGAAGACGGGGTTCACTCCGCAGGAAAACCGGATCATCGTCACGGAGGTGACCGAATACTACCAACAACTGTACGTCACCTCCACTGTGTCATCGGCAACACAAACGGAAATATGGCAGTCCATCGTGAACAACGTGAATGCAGTCGAAGTGTCGAGGAGGCCAATCTAGGAGGTCAAGAGGTGCTGGCATGACGTCAAAAGCCAAACCAAGCAGAAACTCGCTGCCAACCTGAAGGCAGCAACGGCCACTGGAGGTGGGAGTCCTGCGCCACAGGAGGAGCTGGATGAGCTGGAGGAAATGGTGGCCATAGTCTTCAGTGCGGAGACGGTGCAAGGAGTTGGGGGTCCGGACACTGCCCGAAATGACCTGACCCAACAGCAACAGGGTGAGTAACCACCAAGGACTGGGGGGACGGGGGGAGACGGGCACAATGGCACACATGCACAATCAAGAATAGCACACTGCACACCCACAATGACTGTGGAACCTGTCCCTGATGGCCTTGGCACACTGCAGCACACACAGAAACACCAATTAGGCCCCCGTCCACCATGTGCACAAATGGCCCCCCCTCACCAATCCCACAACCTACCCATGCACATGTGCTGAACCCAGCAAAGCAGCGGCTCTGTGTGCCACACTGACAATGCAAGTGACACTGCATGACCACTAGCATGGCTGCAGTCAAAATACATGACATGGTGCACGCCACAACACTGAGGTGGCCCAGTGTGGATAACATCCCCAAAGGAGCAGGTCACACTCTGACACATCCACGTGCACATACAACCCCTGACGTCAACAACACATCTGCAGACAAACAATGCACAAGAGTACAAAATCCGTACAGGAGCACAAATGACCCAAGTCGCCAACATCTCAGCACTGTAAAAGCACACAAGTCAAAGGCACACCACCTCAAAGGGATAAGGGGCCGCTAAATCAGAGCTGCAGGGGCGACTCTCCCACAATGCAGCACACACACATAGCAATCACAGCACATCAACATTGACCACAATGTGGTAGAAAGTGCCACACGTACACCACAGAACAGAGGGCAAAACTGGTGCCGCACGTGCGTAGAAAATGGCCAATCATATCAGGCATATCAGGAAACTGTCAGATGATAATGTACGAGTACAACCTCACATCCGTCATGTAGTCGGAATGTCCACTGTCCCCCATCAAATACCCACCTCCTCCAAAACAGTCACAATGTACATTGTCATGCAGTCAGTATGTAAACATGTACAATGCGTGCACATACATGGAACACACTGTTAACCTGCATCTCCCATTCACATTGCAGAGGGACAATCAACACCTCCTGCAGAGCAGACCAGACATCTCTTCAGTGATGAGGAGGAGGAACCCCTGGCCATCTGCTCTGACACCCTCCAACGGCTCGTGGACAGCCTCCGCACCCCACCTCCAGGAGCAGGGCAGCCCAGCTGCATCGAGGTGATACCACCCCCTGCACAGACCACACAGCAGGAAGCACCCACCACCACGGCTGGCTCCCAGCACCTCACCGAAGAACACATGGCATTCCAACGCCGTGTGTCAGACTGCCAGAGGGGGCTGGCTGAACAGGTGCGGTGGGTTTCGACCTCATGGCAGCCAAACTAGATGCCATACGTGGGTGTCTCAGTCCAATCACGGACCACTTACAGTCCCTAACAGACACCCACAGTCCGCTCTATGCCCTACAACAATCCTTGGCTGACCTCGCTGGATCCATTACTCGGATACAAGAACTGTCTAGGCCGAGAGGCTCCAGCGACGACAGCACAGAGTTGGCACAGATGCGGAGGACAATGGAGAACATGGAGCGGATGCAGGCAGGAAGGATGGCTGCCACGGCTGAACACCAGCGAGATGTAGCTGGGATCTACCATGCCCTGCAGATCCTCATCTTGCCATTGCTGCCACAGAGCCTGTCCCAGATGACTGCTGCAGGAACTTCGACACACACATCTCTGCACCCTGATGTGTCAGTGGCACACAGTGATGCAGCCATACCGCCTCCGCACCCTGATGAGTCCATGGCACACAGTGATGCAGCCATAACACCACCACACACACCTGGCCACCTGACACAGAAGACGTATCAGAGAACGAAGATGTGGACGGTAATGACTCTGTGTCAAAAAGGAGGTTGTAGCATTCATCCCCCGCCATATGGCCTGTTCCTGCTTGGTACAGCCCTCTGCATCATGCCCTGGTACTACACCTTCCACTGTCACCCGAAACACTCTGCGACATCCACCTGGACCCCGACATGGACTGCCATATCTGCTCTGGTTACCAATGACACAGCAAACAGGCTGCGGACCCAACTCTTCCTCTACAGATTAACTTGTCATCCCCTGAAGGACTCTGTTTGGCCCTCCACTGGGCAACCATGTAATGTGGGGTGTGCATGGCCATGTACTGCTCCAGCTCCGACACTCCACAGGATGTGAATAAAACATTCCTAATCACACAGATGTGTCATGTCTATGTCCAATCAAGTATGACAGTATGGATGACTGTAGGGACATTGATTGCACAAAAAGGTACACCCTGGGAAAAGACATCAATGCGCATGTTTGACCGTGACACACATGGTCAATCACATGACTGTGAAGGTGTGAACTAGCTGTGACCTCATTGATCATGAACAACAATCTCGCAACCCCCCAACGTAGCCCCACGTCCATGTGTAAATATGTCAGACACATATGTCAGGCTGTGTGTAAATATGTCAGAGTCGGTAGGAGGCCTAAAGTAGTGTCCCACATCACATGTGACAACAGAACATCTCTTCGCATACCTACACACACTCAACTGTGTGGACACAGCCTGGTTTGATGGAACACATTGGTCCACATGGCAAGAAGTTGGACACCATACTCACATTGCTGAAGACACGTAAGCGCACAGGTCGACCACCAACTCTCCCAAACACAATGTCTGGCTCACAGAGGTGGAGCTGGCAATAGGGACTCACCCCTAAGTGAAATCCGTCAGTCAGTCCCTCCCTGTGTACGTACAATGCTCATTGGGGCACACGATTTGGCATGCAAATCAACACTCATCACAGTTGAACACTAGTGAAGCTGCGTAGACTTTATTAGCATGTGCGTGTCAGTACGGGCAAGACAAGGGCCACAACATGCAGACCAATGCATCATACACTAACAGGCAGCCAAGGAACATGTAGAGGTGCAAGACATGGGGAGGCACAAATGAACACCAACCATGACGGATGCCGACGGTCTCAGCCCACCTTGCCTTGCTGGACGAGTCATGTGGTGTTTGGCGAATGCTCATTGCACTGTGTTAGGGGACACCACTCACAGCCCATGGGATCTGCATAGTCCTGTACCACCGGACAGCGCTGACTGCCTGCTCTGCTGACAGTGAGCAGGTGAAGGAGTCCAACAAGGTCACATGTAGTACTACATTGCCATGTGTGTACTCTCCCTCCAGCGGTGTGTCAGGTTGAGGAACGTTGCCAGGCGCCGCTGTCCACTCACGTTGCACATGTGTGTGTCAACCCGCAGTCCTGCACGCACATGCATTCTGAGTCCAGGCGAATGCAGACATGTCCACTGTCATGATGGGATATGTGTCCATTTCCCCAAGATGCAAAAGGGTGTTGGGACCTGTGCCATGGGTTACAATCTTTTGTGGCTGCAGGAACGTAGTTACTCGTCCATGAAAGTGAGCGCAGCTTCATGGGCAATCAGTTCCAAGAGTACGTCGTTGTCGACTTCAACGAACACGGGGGCGAGCCAATCCATTAGCTGGTCCGGACAGATGTGCTCCGTCCACGCCGTTTCACCAATCCGCAACACAGCCCAATAGGGGAGCGCTTCGATGTGGTCACTGCACACGAGGATTTGTGCGATCTCACATGCCCAACTGCCAGCACATACGCCCAATTCCAAGGCATCCCATGAACGGGTATCACGGTTACACTCCTGGTCGTGGTCCAACAGGGGGCGCACACACATTTCATAATCCAGTTCAGCTACCGTTGTGTTGGATAGGCAGACATCCATGGGCCACTCGAATATGCATGATCGGCAGTGGAACCAGGGCTGGACGCAGGTGACATACGCAAGACGGAAGCTCAGACGGTAACTGATGCGCAACACTGCCAGTGGGAGTGCCCCCAACAAATGCAGCATTCGGTCACGGTACAGTTCCACGTGACAGGGGTTGTGCATGTGCCCGGGATGTTCTGACATTGCGTTGTTCGCACTCGTAGAACCGGCACTCTTCTGACCTGCAGCTGTTATGTGGATGATATGCCACAGCTCCGAGCAATGAGTCGTATGAGCGTGCAAAGTTTGTACGTATGGGTTGTCCTGTACGTAAGTGTCAAGGCCGTTCCATGCAGGAGTACCTCGGGCAAGGACTTCTGTGTGTGGGGTGTGGATGCGTTGATCTTTCATTGGCGCCGTGTGTAGTGTGGAAGTCGTCTTCGTCTGCCATGGTATCTCTCTTAGGGGGTGCCTGCCACATGCGTTTCCAAGGTCGGGGGTGCAGATGTCCTTCCGCCTTCTGTATTGAGACAAGGGGGCTTTCATCCCTAATGTTAGTCAGACCACTGCTTGTATCCTGGGTATGTGATGTGGCTATCGCGCTGCAATTGAGGCTAGGCCTTGGGCTTATGGTGCACCAAAAGCGATGAACACACCCACCAGTTGCCATGTATGAGCCAAGACCCCGAGCGGCCATGCGCTCCATGTACAGTCCCTTCGTGCGCGTACGCCCTCCGGCTGCTTGCAACATTGTCGATTGCGGGCCGTGTGGCGCAGACACTGCAACAGAGACACACGCATCAGTTGGTTTCCTGTGCAGCCCAGATATGAACCACGCCCAGAGGCCAGGGATAATTGTTCACACCCCTACGCTGGCCTGGCGTACGCCGACCCAGCCCACTCGGCGTACGTATAAAGTGGGGACGACGACGCTACGTGTCCCAGTTCTTCCCCACTGCCTGAGGTGACATGGCTGCGTCGGCCTGGCCTACGATGAGGCTCAATCATATAGGGTACATGACTTGCGTTGCACGGAGTCGGTGGCACCTGTTGCACTGCGGCCGGCATGGGCCTACCGCCACGGGACAGTGACTTACCTTGCACTGAGATAGGGGCACCTAAAGTGCTGAGCGGGTGTGCAGCCTCCGATGATGACGTGTGCACTGATATGGTCTCTGCCATTGCTATATAAAGACCCAGAGTCAAGTGTGCGCCTGGTGGACCGCAATGTATGCCTGAGCCAGCGGGCAGCGCGGGCCTACCGCCACGTGGCGTTGCCTCGCGTTTGACTGAGTTAGTGGCACCTAGAGAGCTGAGCGGGTGTGCAGCCTGCGATGATGACGTGTGCACTGATATGATCTCTGACATTGCAAAATCAAGACCCAGAGTCAAGTGTGCGCCTGGTGGCCCGCGCTGCGGGGATGCGTGATGTGGAGGCTGCCAAGTTCGCAGGCCCCAGGCTCGGAGCTTGCACCGGGACGTGGTGTGCCCTCTTGGAGACACACCGGTGGCGGAAGGTGAGCAGTGAGGCCTGGGTGCGCAGGGGCGGGCATGCGATGTTGCCGTATGCAATGATATGTACTCTGCCATCATTAGCTGTGGACTCTGTTTCAGATGAGGGACCTGGTGGCCTGCAGTGTGAACCGGCACGTGGTTGGAGACACACCAGTGGCAGCAGGTGAGCAGTGAGGCCTGGGTGTGCAGGGGCGGGCAATCCACGCTCGGCGGCGGGAGTGGCTGGGTTGCAGCTGCCTGGGTGCGCAGTGTCGGCACTGTCTCTCTCTCCCTCTCTTTCTCTTTCTCTCTCTCTCTCTCTCCCTCTCTTTCTCTATCTTTCTCTCTCTCCCTCTCTTTCTTTCACTGTCTCTCCCTCTCCCTCTCTTCCTTTCACTGTCTCTCTCTCTTCCTCTGTTACTCTCTCTCTCCTCCCTCTCTTCCTTTCGCTGTCTCTCTCTCTCTTCCTCTGTTTCTCTCTCTCTCTCTCCTTCTCCCTCTCGCCCCCTTTCTCTCTCTTTCTCTCTCCCTCTCTTCCACTCTCTCTCTCTCTCCCTTTCTTTCTTTCTCTCTCTCTTTCGCTCTCTCTCTGTCCTTTGTTGTGCACATGACACACCTTCTTATCTTCAAATTTGTCTTGCAGGCTGTGACTTACGGTTTGTCCGGAGAAGACCCGCCATGACTCTTCCAATTATTGATGTTGATTGGAATTTGAATAAATTGATTATTTTTGGAATTCTGCGATGTATGTATGTTTTTCTTTTTTCGAACCACACATGGATGTTGGTTGGTGTACTTGTGCGACATCATGCGAATTGTTGTGTTCATGAATTAGTGAGGTAGATGTGAGATATCTTTGTCCGGGGGGGGGTGCCCGGGGTAGGGCCATGGGGGGATACTGGGGGGTGGCAGGCCTGGGGGGGTGGCGGTGGGTGTTGTGGCCCTCTTGGGGCTCCGAGCTGCATGGTCAGTAACTCCATGGCATCTGTTGTTCTTCTGGTGTGGATGTGGGCTGGGCTCCCTTTTGTGGTGCAGGTTGTCGTCCGACTTAACACCAGGTAGGAGCAGGTGTTAATTCCCTCCTGCAAACGCGCCTTATCGCATGTTTTTGATTCTTATTGCCGATCTGGCTGGTCGTTGTGAATGTTTCGAAGTGGTGTTTCCGCGGGTTTTTGCACGGGAACGCCTACTCTGCATCTCATTAGCGTTAGTTGCCGGTGTCATCCGTGGCGATGTTTTTTGCGGCTGCTATCGCAGGAATACTGGTGATGTGGGCTGTTAGCACCAGCTTGTGAATGGTGCGATGAATTTATCACCACTTTGGCTGCGATAAAGTGCAGCTAACTCGGCGATAAGTCCTTAAGATATTCTCATAGTAATTTCATGCCGAGTATGACTATAGAGGGGGCACATGTGTACCTGGATGTTCTAACAAGATATATTCAAAAGGAGTGTTGGAGGGCTACTTGGAGTGAAAGGTGTTTTTCACAACCAGTATCCACCGCAGGAATGATTGACTCCACTCTTTTTCTATTTTCTTTACCCACAGATTAACAGAAGTGTGTTACTGAGTGGGTCCCCCTCTCTCTGTGAACAACTGGTTCCGGGGACTCCGAATTCGGGGTAGAGAGGGAACGTATGACACTGAGATCGGAAAGGTCCTGATGAATGCTGTTGTGACCTTAAATTGCGGGCATGTGTCAAGCAGCAGAAACATGTCGACAATCTGGCAGTAAGGAGGGGTGAAGGAACTCCTAACACTTTCCTGTCACCACTATCCTTCACGTTTTTAATCCTAGTCAGTGGGTCTAGTAATAAATTGTTTAACAGAGATACCACTGAACTAGTTTTAACCTTCACTGCACTTTTTCTTTCGGTGATCCCAGAATCCATTACCTACATTATTTTCATGTTTGTATTGTTTTCCCCTCCCTTTTGCTCCACCCCAGGCGTTGGTCTGCGCAGGGGTGTATTGAAGCAAGCCCGATGATGAAGCATGTCACAATTTTGTGAGTGAGGGCAGTATTTTTCCACAGAGCACGTGCCACCTCTCTCAAAGAGAACCCAACACACTACTCCTCTCTGTGTGTGTTACAGTTGAGATTGGGGAGGCTGGAGTAGTGGGTTTATTTTGCCTCTCCCCCCCTTCTTTTGTGTGATAAGGTAACCGGAAGAAGCCATCTGAGGAACCTTAGCCCAACATCCTTCTTATAGGAATACTGCAATCATCTTTAGCAGCCACAGAGCCCATTCCACCATTCTAAGAGATGTTACTGGAACCCGCACAGCTGATAGGGGAAAGCACTTTTTGGGCCTAGCAATTGACATGCAGGTTGCTTGATGCCATCGGCCTGCATCGTCTCATACTTGGTTTTTATTTGCGCATCCAACTCTGGAGAGTCCGGTGGTACAAGCATCTTCTGTCAAAAATAATTCCAAGCATTTTCTCCACTTTCCTATCAAAATGTTAGTCCAAACGCCATGACTCAGTGGTGCTGCAAAGTCTTCACCTCAGGCATTTTGACCCTACGCACTTGAGCACCACTTAACTTCTCGGACAGTACATCTATGCTTTTTCAGTAATGTGTAAGCTGGCTATCATTAGCCTTCCAGATCACATGAAGAAGCCATTTTGTGAGCTAGTGAGTGCTGGATGCCTCTTAAGAAATTCTTACATTTTTCTAGATCAGTTAACATATTTGCCTTTTCTACGGCAGTGGTGATTGACCTCCAAAGGCATGCCTGGATGCATTCCACAGGCTTTTCTGGTGACATGCCCTTTGACGGCAAGTGGAGATTTGGATGAAAGGCTGACTCTTCCCTGGAGTAGTTAAAAATTCAATCATTGGTGAATTCTCTGGGACTAGCTTCTCTAGACAAACAATTCCACCAAAGATTTTGCATCTTTAGAGCTTTTCCAGGTGGCAGCTCTCCCAGCAGTGTCAACCTTCCCAACTAGTTCAGATTGAGCATTAGTTCTACAGCAAACGTTTGCATGAGAGGTCGACCTAAGGAACTCCATCGATTGCAGCAGCAAACTCGTCCCCCCATTTCATTTTCCGCTAGCTATGCCGCATCAAAACCACTTTCATTTGTCCACCACCAGCTTCTAGTGTAAGGGAGGAGCTCTCATTTCCTAACCAAATGGGCAATCTATTATGATAGATCGGTGGGCAATCCATTGTGTCTGCAAGGGCTTTGACCTCCCGTTTCTGTCAACTCCTCTGAACCGCCCACTGTTCTGCAATGAAAAGCGCCCCATGCATGCTTCGATCTTGGAGACAGAAGGTTTTTTTCTGTTACACAAAGGGGCCATAGAAGGGATGCCAGTGGACGGGAGGGGCATGGAATTTTATTTCCTGTACTACTTGCTTCTAAAGAAGGACGGGGTAGGCCTATTTTGCAGCTGGGACTTGTCAGGACAAAGTTCAAAGTGCTGTGCCTGAGTCACTTCCTACTGGTCCTCAATGTGCAGGGCTGCATGGTGTTACTGAATCTCTCAGATGCTTCTTTTCATCTGTCATTTCTGCATGTTCACAGCATTACCTTAGCTTCATAGTGGGATCTCAGCACTACTGATTACTGTTTCTCCCCTTTGATATTACAACCACTCTGCAAGTTTCGACCAAAGTACTAGCTGTGGTGCCTACTCCCTCGGGAGGTCTGGAGTCCATGTGTTTCCATACTTGGACAAGTGTGTGTTGAAGTCAGGATCCCCTGCGCTGGTCGGACACCATCTGTAGTGCACCCTCAATCTTCTTCTATGCTTGGCCTTCACCAACAACCAGCAAAAGTGCAACCTTGTCCCTACTCAGAGTTTGAACATCATGAAAGTGTTCCGGGACACAGCTTGTATGAGAGCTTTTACTCTGCCTCAGATAATCTCAGATACTCGGGATATGATTCTTAAATTCCATGGTCCAATTTCACTCCCGGTTCGGGGGGTTCTCCATCTCCTGGGCTTGATGGCCTCATGCATCTTCTTGGAGTGTGTTAGACCTGCCACCCTTAGGGTGGGCTTCTCTCAAACCTTGTTACCTTTACCCTTCACTTTTTGTTGATATTCGTTTTTGTTGGCTCTGTGCATTTTACCACTGCTGACCAGTGCTGAAGTGCTTGTGCTCTCTCCCTTAAACATGGTAAAACTGGCTAACACCTGATTGGCATATTTAATGTCTTTAAAAGTCCCTTGGAGAGTGGTATGCCATATACTCAGGGCCTGTAAATTAAATGCTATTACTGGGACTTCAGCACTTATTGTACCACCCACTTAAGTATCCTTCCAAAAAGTGTCCCAGGTCTGCCTTTGCAACCTGAATTTAATTTTAAACTGCCAATTTGACTTGGCAATATAACCCCCTTACCAAGCCTTAAACTCCCATTTTATTGCATATATGTCACCCCTAAGGTAGGTCCCATTTAGCCCATAGGCCAGCGTGCATTGCAACTAAAAGGTTAGACATGTACTTTTAAGTTTTACATGTCCTGGTAGTGAAAAACACCTAAATTCGTTTTTCACTACTGTGAGGCCTACCTCTCCTATAGGATGGCATTGGGTTGCCTTAGTACATTTAGGGGCCGATTCCGATTTGGGCCGGAAAACATACCGACCGACTCGGTACGGGAATTTAGTCCGACCGACTCGGACCGGCGCCGTACGACCCGGGTAGTACGATGAAATGCATGTGAAATCCGACAGACTCGGACGGAATACAAAACGACCGACCGAGCCGGACGGAAACAAGCCATCCGGCCGGGAAATCACGCGAAATGAACCGACCGACACACACCCGGATTGAACCCGAACGAAACGTACCCGCGAACTCCGACCCGCGTAGTACGATGCTGTGCGTGCAAAACACGACCGACTCGCCCGGAGCACAAGCCGTACGACCGACACGCATACAAAACCCAGCCGAAGCAACCCAATACTCCACGACCGACTCGTACGCCGCATATGAAACCAAGCTGACACACAGCGGGAACGAGTCGGACAAGATCGCACCAGACAACTGCAGCGTCCTACTCGGACACAAGAACGACTCCTACATGCACCAAAAACACCAAGGAAATTTTTTTTTAAAAAGGGCCAAACAAGCAACCACAAAGCCAATAAATACAGGGAGGAAAAAAAAATGGAACAAGGACACACCTCCAACTCCACCTACATAAAGGCCACAAATCCCTACCATGATCCTTTGCAAATTCCACTGACCTGCCAGCACAGAACACCATCACACAGCAACCACAGACACACTCACAGCTCATACATCACACAAGCCACACTCCATCACCACACCTACAAATAGCACCCTCACACACACCCAGCTAAACCTACACTCACACACCCCCACTTGCACACACACACACATCAATCACCACCACCACCCATCACCATGCCCCCAAAGAAGAACCATAAATTCCTAGATAGTGAATTGGAAGTCCTGGTAGACGAGATCCTGAGGGTAGAGCCACAGTTGTTTGGTACATTGGTACAACAGACCCCCATGTCGCAGAAAACCAAGATGTGGGCGAGGATTGTCGACAGGGTGAACGCACAATCACCATGTTTGCGCACAAAGGAAGACATCCAGAACAGGTGGTATGATGTGCGCAGGAGGGTCCGGGACCTACTCAAAAGGACTACCTCCTCAGCCAGCACACCGGCAGTGGCCCTCCTGCAAAACCAGTATACCTCAGGCCCTGGGTGGAGAAGGTGCGGGCCATCCTACCACCAGTGAGCGTATACGGACTAACAGACATCCCAGAGCCTGGTGAGTACACAACTAATATACACAATATGGTGTGACAACACACACACATCACAGTCAAGGGGATAGGCAAACCATGCACCCTTAGCAAATACACAGCAACCAAAAGATATTCATCCCAAGATGTGAATGCTAGTCAGACAAACACAATACCTGCCATCTCATAGTGATATGTAACTGTGTCATGACATGTACAAACCTAACAACAAATACAGCAAGGCAGTGGCACAAATAGAACCAACAAACACTCCCAGATATTTAACCACCATTAGAACACCACCTCACAGGGAAGCTCACTGAAAGGAAGGAATTCTGTGTATGCTGGTGAAGTCAGTGTAGCCAATAGCATGATGGGAGTGGTAGTCACAGATATTGGTCACACCCACAATTGGCCCATCAACACCACTCTGAACCATGCTCACATCACAGGGAGTGGAAAACAACTGACAAGATGGCTGACACTGGGTACTGCTGTGGGGAGCACAAGGCCCTGATGGGAACTGGGCACCAACAAACAACAGGACCACACTGTCAGCCATCTTGCCATTGCTGTCACACTCACACACAGTGAAGTCCACTCAAAAGGAAGGAAGTATGGGCATGCTGGGAAGGGGGGTGTAGGCAATAGCATGATGGGAGTTGTAGGCAAGATATTGCTCACCCTCACAATTGGCCCATCAACACCACTCTGAACCATGCGCACATCACAGGGAGTGGAAAACAACTGACAAGATGGCTGACACTGGGTACTGCTGGGGGGAGCACAAGGCCCTGCTGGGAACTGAGCAACAACCAACAGCAGGACACCACTGACTGACATCCTGAAAGACAACTTGCACTCCCTGCAATGGAAGCACGTTCCATGGTGGGATATCTGGCTGGGTGGGAAGGAGGACTTACAGCACTGACCATAGTTACAAGCACCTCCACTCACACACACCCTCAACACTAACTCCACATAACCCACCGGGGAGAATGCAATGCCTCACATCCTAACTGAAGATCCCACAAAGAACGACCACCCTGGGTTATGCTGTGTGAAGCACAGGGACACTCTTGGGACTTGTAGCCAAACAACTGCCAGGACAACACTCCCAGCCATCCTGTCAGCACAGGCACCCCACTCCACAGGGAAGCAGAGTCAAAAGGAAGGAAGGATGGGCATGCTGGGAAGGGGGGTGGAGGCAATAGCATGATGGGAGTGGTAGTCACAGATCAACATCTCACACCCACATGGCCCAGCAAGTTAGCACTGAAGCATGCACACCTCATAGGGAGTCAAAAGCCACTTCAAAGATGTCTGACACTGGTGCTCTGTTGTGGGGAGCACAAGGCCCTGCTGGGAACTGGGCACCAACAAACAACAGGACACCACTGTCAGCCATCTTGCCATTGCTGTCACACTCACACACAGTGAAGTCCACTCAAAAGGAAGGAAGTATGGGCATGCTGGGAAGGGGGGTGTAGGCAATAGCATGATGGGAGTGGTAGTCACAGCTCAACATCCCCCACCCACATGGCCCGGCAAGCTCACACTGAAGCATGCACACCTCACAGGGAGTGAAAAGCCACTTCAAAGATGTCTGACACTGGTGCTCTGTTGTGGGGAGCACAAGGCCCTGCTGGGAACTGGGCACCAACAAACAACAGGACCACACTGCCAGCCATCTTGCCATTGCTGTCACACTCACACCCAGTGAAGTCCACTCAAAAGGAAGGAAGTATGGGCATGCTGGGAAGGGGGGTGTAGGCAATAGCATGATGGGAGTGGTAGTCACAGATATTGGTCAGCCTCACAATTGGCCCATCAACACCACCCTGAACCATGCTCACATCACAGGGAGTGGAAAAGGA